>BPLR01009722.1:0-121626 GCA_021605095.1 Caerostris extrusa | reverse complement strand
TTTATGACTGTCACGCGTACGCGAGGGAAATTGTATACAACAACTCCGGAGTTTCCTGTCCAAAAAAATTTCCAAGTGAAGAATGTAAAAATTGATGCAAATAAAATGTGTGTTCGTTGTGAAAATGAGAGTTATTTTTCTTTTGAAAGAGTAGAAATATCTTTGAAGTTATTAGATATTATTTACCTTATTTTGAATGTGTACACTAGCGATAAAAGATCCCTTCTAATTTTACGTGTCAAAAAGAATCTGATGATCTAGCGTTTTTAGTAATTTGAAGTTAGTTTTTGGTTTTTGTATTACTGAATGCTGGTACAACAAATGATCAATGGTCATTTCTTCATTATTATTCAGTGAGGTACTATTTTTATATTGCATTTCGTCATTAATTTTCAAAGTAAATTTTTTATTTTTTAATTGTGTTTTTATTAAATCATGGAATTTTATTTATTTTTTACTATTACTATTAGTTTTGACTATTTTTTACTATTAGTTTTAAATTGATTGTTAATTTCATTTCTACTAAATGTAATTTATAAAGTTTTTTATATCTGTTACTGACAATTATTTATTACTAATTCATGCTGCAATTCTTAATCTCTTGCATGTTAAAGCTTAGTGTGTATTATTTTTATGTATTTTATTCCTGGGATATATTCTACTCTGATAATATTAGCCACATGTCATGGGGTTAGTGTGGACAAGCTAGAACAGTGCAATACAATTTATGAAAGTTTGTGTGGTTTCTTATCCCACTTACTCAACTACAACATCTATACCAAGTCCATGAGCTCGTTCGTAAAAATGTATGCAAAACAACTATAATGACTTAATAGGACACATTTTAATTAAATGCCTAATATAATAATTTGTAATTAAGAATTTAACTATATTAAGACATCTATTTATTAAGGTAAAGTCACACACACACACAAAGCTATTTTTTAACTTTTATTTTAGTTGGAAAATTATAAATTATTTTAATGTAGAAATGAAAAATGAAATTCTACTTTTGGTGTACAGTGCAATTTGACATACCAATATTAAATCGAGATAAAATGTGAGGTGTGCTAACAACAACCACTGATGGTAGTAGTTCAATTATAGTTTGAGTTTCAATTCTTTAGCATTTCAATCACTTGACACTGTTTTATCAAGCTTTTCAGCATATTGAATTTCAAATTCTATTGCAAAGTAGAAATGTCAAACCCAAAAAGGAATCTTTGATGTCAAGTGGTATTGTAAGCAATCATCTGTAAAGACAACATTGATATTTACCGCTACTATTTGATTGTGGATGACAGTGAAGCTGATGCTCAGAATCAATGGCATCAGCTTTTCAGAATTATATCAAATTTTGGCACACAATTGCCCAACCTGTTGATTGTGTTAGCACTGAAATACGTGTAGAATTTTCAGATTGAAAAACAAAATTTTTGAAAATTTGTACCACAATTAATTTCTTTCTTATTTCAAATCCTATTTCTTGTTCTGATGCAAAGTTCTGTTGTTTTTACTGTATAATTATGAAGGATTTTACAGAAATATATGTAAATGAAGAGATAATTTTAATAATAATAAAATGTTAACATTTGAAAGGTAAATATCCTTTTTTTTTTTATGTTAAGATAAAAAAAATGAATTTCAATGTAAATATATATGTCTAATAAAAATAATAGACATTAATTTTTTTTTAGAAATGTTTAATATCTATATTTTAGTTAGATAGGATACAAAAAAACTTTTAAATTTTAAGAAAATATGGAAAAAACTTAAAACTTTTAATTAACAATTTTTTTTGTAATGCATTAATGGGCCTCTTTTTCCATTTATGCATATTATAAACAGTATAGTGATGAAGGGAGGATTTTTAGGAATGAATTTGAGTGTAGTAATGGGGGAAAAATTCCAGCCATTTTACCTGACTGTTGATGCTAAACACTTAATTTTTATTTGACACAAAAAAGTTCTGTATTTTATCTATTTTTTTAACTTTTGTAAAAATATACATCAAATGCATTTTTTTTTTTTTTTTTTTTTTTTTTTTTTTTTTTTTTGTACCATAGACACATTTTGCATAGTTTGGGTTAAGTTCAGTCTCTTTTAAAATTAAAAGAATGAGTCCTGTAGTATTTTTGGTATGATTTTCCCTCTTCTCTTTTTATGGCTTTCTCTGTCCTTCTATATTTTATTTAGTAAAAAATAATGGATAAAAAATTTAATCTTCTGCCTTATTTTGGATAAAGAATGCAAGTTCTGGCTGTGCAACTTGATTGCTGAAAATTCTGTCAATTTCATTAATTTTTAAACTAAAAACTATTACAAACTTACTACTAACTTGAAATAAAAAATATAATTTTTAAACTAATTTACATATAAATTTCTTTTTTTAATAAAGTTGATTAATTCCTCCTTTTATCAGCATTTAATTGGGGGGAAAAAAAGTTCATCAAACTATCATAATAAATAGAGTTACATTTCGATTAAAAAGAACATCCAAGAAAATTATTTAAAAAAGGCCATATGAAAATGTATAAAAAAAAAAAAAAAAACTACCTCAACCCCTCCCAGTTTGTGGTCAGAATAATGAGGAGTGGAAATTTTCTACTTCCATTGATTCACCCAAGATTTCCCTGTAATTGAAAATAGAATTGCATAGTAATTGAATTGTACATTTTTTGTAAAATTCTACTCTTTAATTTCATGTATATCTCGTGTTAAACATGAAAATAAAGAGTAGAATTTTACTAAAGAGCAAATGGCAATATTTTAAAGTTTTAAATAAGATACTGTGATTATATTTTGACTTATTCTTTACATAACAAGTCCAATTTCTGATTCCTAGTGATGCACACCCATTCCATTTTGTCACTATCTCACAATTAGGATAAGGAGGACATTGAAGGAAGTGGTCCAGTTTCTTACAAGAATTTAATACCATTTTTTTAAGTTATAACCATCTTGAAAACATGTTGATACCATTACATTTATGAAAGCAGTATATATTCAGTGATAGTAAAGTAAACCAGATAAGCATAAGAGCACAAGCACACACTAGTCAAGACAAAAGCAGATATATATATATATAAAACTGTTATAAAAAAGATTAATTAACAAATTAAAAAAAATATGAGCAGATATGATAAATAAACATTAACATATATAACGGTATCTGCACATATAAACAGGAATAATTATGATATAAATAAAAACAACAATAACAAGTTAGTTGAAAGAAAATTACAATCCGAGTTGAAAGGATAATTGCCCTTAGAACAGAAGAGACTTGATGAAATCATAACCACAAACTGCAGAGTCCCTGAACTCATTTCCCATTTTATTCTAAATTTTCTTTGTTTGAATTTTTATTTATATTTGTTTGAATTTTAAATGAATTTAAAAGGATCAGAATTACACTAGCCCTTTGAAACCATTTATTTAAATAAAGCAAAGCAAAAGTGGATAACAAAATAATTATTCAATATATTCATTTTATAACATAATATTTCAGTTTATTTAAGATAATGAATTAAAATAGTCTAATTTAAAAATAAATTGGTAATTTACTTAAAAACTATAAAAACCTTGTTTAATTAATTGTTATTGAATTTACTAAATTTGTTGTCATGTAAATTGCATATGGAATTGTATATCAATCTTGCTAATTTATAAAAATGTATAAAAAAAAATTTTAACTGATGTATGACAGAAGTATTCAAATTACAGATAATAGCCTCGTGTCTACATTTAGCTCCTTCCCTGTTTTTTATACTTGAGTCAGCATAACTTCAATAAAATTTATGCGAGTAAATTTGACACTAGTTTTTTGTAAAAAAATATCCAGAATTAATATCAGTTTTGTGTATGAATAATCAGTATTTTTATTATACATAGCCAAATGAGAGAATAAAACAACTGAAAATGATATGGGGTTATATATTTTTATTAATTTTTGATATAGAAAGTATCATTGTGGTATCAAAAATTTTATTTTTGACTAGACAAATCTTTTTTTTTTCATTCATTGTTATGCTGTTCTATTCATTATTTTTATTAACTTAAAGCTATGCATAATTTTTGAAAACATATCTAATCAATCACTGCACTTTTTTAAAAATTACTATTGTATTTGATATCTTTATATTATTTTTTTATATAGTCGGTGTTAATTTTTTTAACCTGGTTTGAAAAGTGATGTTCTTTGTTGGAGGCAATTTTTGTAATGTACCAAGGGAAAAATGGAAATATGGAAGTTTCTGAATCTTCTAAACAATAACAATGAATCCAGTACACATAGAATACTGATTCCTTGCTCATAGTTCTGTATTTTGCATGTTTTTTTTTTTTTTTTTTGCTCTAGTCATAAATGATATTAAATTGTGCAGAAGAGGAAATTCTAACCCAAGTATTAAAATATTTTGAACAGTCAATAGGAGTGAAAATTTTTCAGGCTATTTCTTTTATTTGTAGTTTTTGGTATAAAACAAAAATATTTGAAAGTTAACTTTCATTGGGGATAACTCCATAAATAAAAAAGTCACTAATAAAAACTTTAGTGGCAGCAAGACCAGTGATTTGAAAAAAACATTATTAGCAATTTTATTCTGTGCAAGTTGTATTGGAATATGGGTATGCAATTCTCCGGTAATTTGTATCAAATTTGATGTTTAATAAGGGTTGTTTTACGTTAAAACAACCCTTATTAAACATCATTATGACCTTGTAATCTGTAATTATTAGTTTAGTTTTTACATATTTGTAATTTGTACGTAAAAATTTGGAATTAGTGACTTTTTAGATTAAAATTTTTTACTGTAATTAAAAATTGCAAAAACAATTAAATTTTATACTGTTATCACATGCAAAATTATTCTTGATTTTTATATAAAAATTAACATTTGTTTAAGAATTCATATTTATTTATATAAAATTGCATCCAAATCAATTTTAAAGAATCGTAATCTGAATGTTCATTTCATTTTGTAGTCACTAATCTGATATATAGCCAAAAGCATCTTAAGTTAAATATAATTTGTGACTTATTTTCAAATGTTTTGTGTTTAAATTTGTGAGAAACATGGTTGTTTTTTTTAAAATCAAATTAATTTTATATATATAATAACAGTTTTAAATAACTGAGTTCTTGATCTATTTTCCCCCTTATTTTTGTAAAAATTTTGTTTTGCCAAATCTTTTTTTCAAAAAAAATTCATGCAGTTTATTTATAACCAATAAAAAAATAGCATTAAAAAGAGTTTTTAATGCATTTTTTCAAAACATGACTTTATAAATTTTCATGTTGTACTTTTAACACCTCCCTTTTGTAAGTGGTAGACGTCATCTTAAACCAGCACTTATTTATCTGTAGGTATTCATAGATTGTCTTTCACACTATATTGTATATCTAAAATTACACCACTTATTACATGATAGTCCATATGCAGAATCCATATTAATTTGTTTACTGTTATACCGTTATTCTAAACTGGAAAGTAGATTAATAGTAAAATTTAAAAATCGATTGTGTAAAATATTCACTATATGCATATATACACACTATTAACACAGTTCATATCATAAGGTTCTTATAGAATGTTGTTAGTAGACTTTTTATAATTTTTGGTTTAATCTAAATATTTTTGATTGAACCTTTCAATTTTTAAAATGAGCAGATGGTACTATCATTTGTCCCTGTGTAAATAAATATGATCTGGTTACTGTATACGAAACTACCTCTCTGAAGATGTTAGTGAGTTTGAAAGCAAAATCAGGTTTAGTTCAATAAGTTCTAACATACTTTCTGAACATATTAGTGATTCAACTGAAAAGAAGTAAACAATTTTGGCTTTATGGATATTTTTTTGATACACATATGAGAAACTGTGAAGATTTTGAAACATAAAAATGTTAAATCATTCCTTTCTCATTTGTGTAATACATGAAGTGTATGGCAAAGTATATTTTAATTTGATATGTTATAAAACTGTTGGAGTATTTATGTAGCATGCTTTGGGTTTTAATAAACTTAGTTTAGTTGCAAGATTTTAATTGCACCTTCAAAACGTTCATAGGAATATTCCCTATGGGAAGTAGAGGAAAAAAAAAAGGTATTAATAAGGAAATCAGTTTTGTCCATGCACACTTAAGAGGTTTGCTATATATATATTAAGTAGTAAATTCACCTGTAATGTAATGCATCTTACTGATACTAAGGTTTTTCAGTGTGTGATAAGATGAGTTTGAAATTAGAATATATATATATATAAATTCTATCTAGCTTTATCTATAGATATGCATACATGTATAATTTCTAATTTAGACATTGAAACACAGAAAAATGTTTAAATTTGATTAAATCATTAAATGTTATTTTAGTTTTCAGAAAATCGAATACCATTTTATACTGAAAATATTCTGAATTTTAAACTTTTGCATTTATGTACTCATTGGTTGATCGACATAAACATATAATTGTTGCAGAAAAAGTTATGAATTTTAAATTTCCTTAAAAAGTAATTGCAAGTCTGTATCTAAATATTACATAACTGCATCATTCTAATTAACTGACATGCATTTTTAATTCTTAACAGTGTGATGAATTTTTCATAAATTTAGTCATTCTCCTAAATTAGTATACAATTAATTCATTGTGATATTTTAGTTTTTCAGAATACCACTGTACTAGAATATTTCATATCATTTTGATCAGAACTTGTTATGAATGCTTGATTCAAAAATAAATGCTTGATTCAAAAATCAAAATTTCTCCCTTTTTTAAAAAAAAAAAAAAAACATTACTTATTGATGGTTATAAATATGGCATAGAATAATTATTGTAGAAAAAATGTGCCTTTATTTGAAGTGGAGTACTGATGGTTAAAGAATTTATAAATTTTAAATGCATGTTGATGTGATATGGAAGACTGATTGTATGAAAATTTTTTCAAATGACTGGAAGTCTGTCTTTGTTTTGTTTTTATTTATATATTCATGATTTCGAAAAACTTTTTCAAATTTTTATACTCATTTTCTGTTTATACAGAGTCCTTTTATCTTTATCTTTAATCAGTGTACAGGAATTAATATTTTGAATTGTAAAAATTTTTAAAGTAAATATATGACATATAGTCTTGATTTTGAAAGTTATAACAATAAATATGTAAGCGATAACACTTTTTGAAAGCAATAGAAAGCTATTCATGGCAAATAAAAACTTGTTCAGTTGTCAATCAAAGTTTCATCAATCAAAGACAAGTGATAAGATGGCTGGCTTTGTAAACAATGTCAGCTGTGGACATGCTTTCAAACAACACTTAATCTCGCATGCCTTTTAAGAGGATAATTAAAAATGTTATATATTTTCTGTTGTGAAATGTTCTATTGATTGTAAAAATTGAGTTGAATATTCCTGGAAGCATAGAATACATTGTGCAGTCAGGACTGCAGACTTTTTTTAAAAAAGTAAATGCAAGTTCGTGTCTCTCAATGTTACATAAATGCATTATTCTAAATGACTGACATGCATTTTTTAACACTTCACTGCATGTAGTACTGCACTGCATGTACTTTCATGTGACATAGCTTAAAATTATATATATATAATGTATATTATTTTATCTAGCACTATTGTTATATTTCTGTCAACTATCTTCTGCAGATGCTTAATGCTTGCTGGAAGCATTTGGAAGAAAAGTCTTTCAGATTTAAAATATGTTTTATTGGATTGGAAATGATTTTATTGGACATTGTGGTGTCTGTTAGTCCAAAACATTCAACCACAGCAAATTTTTTTAAGCATAAAATTTATTGTAGGACAATAATAACACTTGCACATTATTTACAAAAAAAAAAAAAACAACAACATTACAGGGACATTATTCCCTCCCCATAAAACAACATTAATTCCCACTTCCTAGATGAAATCCAGCTTGAGACACATTCCTCAGGTTTTGCTAGGGGAACCATTGAAGGAAGAGGCCTTAATAGCAGATGCTCGACTATAAAAGCACCCTCGAAACTTCTGTAGGTGTTTCGGTAATAACTTACCTTCTCCAGACTACTCACCTACACATGTTAGTGCTTCGCCAATCTGCAATATCTGGGATAAAAGTATTTCTCAATATTTTGTGAATATTTTGATTGTTAAAAAAAAAATGTGTATAAAATATATTAATGTGTAATGAATTCCTTTTGGTAGAAAAATTAGTTTTAAATGCCCAGAAGCATAGAATGGTTCATGCATTGTGTAGTCAGGACTGCAAACTTTTTTTTAAAAGTAAATGCAAGTTCATGTCTCTCAATGTTACATAACTGCATCATTCTAAATGGCTGACATGCAATTTAATAATATGTAGTATTCTTCATGTTATAAAACTATTGTTCAATTTACCATTGAATTACTCTCTTTAGAGAAGCTTAAGGTTCACTGAAAACTTATGTTAGAAAAATTTTAATGAAGTTGTGATATATCGCGATTTTATTAAAATTTACAACATATATTTTCCTTTTATTTATGCATCTCAATTTAAATGCCCTCCAAGTGAAGATGCAAATTTTTTTTTTTGTTTCTGCACAATTCATAGTTTTTTTAATAAAATTTAATTTCTTCAACTGAAATTAAGAGTTAAAGTTAATGTGCGGTGTGTTGAGGTATTTATCTGTTTCTGAAATAAGTAAGTTGTTTATATATGTGTGACTCGTGTTCTGGTTTAGTTCGAATTGGAGCTTCCAACAGCCTGCATATATCTCATGATTCAATTGAGCATGATATCTGATTATGAAGACTTTCTATTTCTAACACACACTTTTAAACATTTGTTATGTAGATACATTTTTTTTTTTTTTTTACCAGTATGCTCATTTAAGGTTTTGAAGATATGGAGAAGACTTTCTTTCTCTTGTATATTATTTCATTCATATATTTGCAATTCTCTTTGTTCTGATTCATTAGACGAGCTACCTTTTTTGCGGAATTCATGCAAATAAAATGTATATGCTTACACATATTCCACCGAATAGCATTGTCGATGCAGGTGCATGCAAAATTGTGTAAACAATATCCACAATCATGACATAACAAACAACATTCATTTGAGCATTCTTTGATCTTACTTACTATGTTATGTTTCTGCCGTTCTCGATGAATTTATTACCGTTTCCCCATCATTAGTTTGAATACTGGTAGATGTTATTTGCTTACCTGATATGTGACGGTTTCTCAAAACACGCATTTTGTTTGATATTTCTCCCTTCTCTATTTGCAATAGTCTGTTAAATAATTTATCTATAACAAATTTCTTTAGGCAAAATATTGTTTAATCGAACCTTTTCACTTTCTTTCCTTCGAGGTAAATATATTTTATAGTTTTATGCATACTTTCTATGAACATCTTGGTATTAATTCCATACCATTTCCTGTAACAATGTAAATAATTTATAACGTTTCAATTTTTCCAAAAAAACGAGGGCCATTGGGGTTGGCCACACGTGATCCAAGATAATTACATATTCATCGGTGAAGGACAAAGAAATTTCTATCTATTCTTTTGTTTTGATAAAGAAATTTCTATCAAAATAAAGTCGGACAAAAGAAAGAGTTTAGCAAATTGAAATGTTTCTTTTTGTTTACAAAAATTTCACTTTGTTCGTTCAGAACTTGATCATTTTTCTTTTATTCATGTTTTTTGATAAATGTTCTTGCTATTTGTTTAACAATATAAAAAAGTAAAATTAACTAAAGAATATGCCTGGTAAATGCTTCTTTTTCTTTTACTAATGGTCTTTTAAACATATTTCTTTTCAGTTTTTTTCTCCATCTCATTTAGTGCATATGTTATTTTTTATATTATTATTGTATTTAGTTCTATCTCAAAAAGAACTAAATTGTTTATGTATGCAAAAAATTATGATTGCAAATTAACGACAAAACTATTGCAAAATACAGTTTGTTACCAAATGAGCAATACAAATATGTAATCAAAAATTCTATACAGTTTAAAATATAAATATGAATTCCATGTCTGAATTTAAGTATTAGAAATATGAGTAATATATTTTTATTGATTCTGCAAATAATCTTTCTATTAAAATGCTAATGTTTGATTAATAAGGAATAAATTACACATAGGTATACATCATCAAGGAATAAATTACACATAGGTATACATCATCAAGGAATAAATTACACATAGGTATACATCATCAAGGAATAATTAAATAGGTATACACATAAAAAACATATGATAACTCCAATTGAAAGAAGAATAACACACACATGAGTTTTACCATATGTTGGTGCTTGATTTTACTATGTGAAGTTTCTCAGGGTGAGAGTTTATATATTTAACTACTTCTATAGTAGAATTTAAATCCTTTTTATAGAACCAATGTGTCTGTCGCAATTAAGAGTCTTGAATTCGTCAAGTCTATTAATATTTTTGCAAACGAATCCTATTGTTGACAAAAATGTTCAAGAAGATACCTAATTGTTTGGACTTCCACTTCATCAGAACTGACGTTTTGTGGAATTTCTGGAATATCCTCTGGAGGTTCGTATATGAGGGCGAAGTGAAAGATATTTGTGGATTCATGAAAGTATGCTAATACCGAAGACAGATCAGTCACCTGTTACAAAATAATTGCAGGATTTTCAAATTAAGAATAATTATTCTGAATGTAATATATCTGTTTAAAGCAAGGATTTTCCTATTCGTCACATGAAAGGATGCTTGTCTTGAATTTCGTCAAGTCTATTAATATTTTTGCAAACGAATCATATTGTTGACAAAAATGTACAAGAAGGTACCAAATTGTTTGGACTTCCACTTCATCAGAACTGACGTGTTGTGGAATTTCTGGAATATCCTCTGGAGGTTCGTATATAAGGGCGAAGTGAAAGATATTTGTGGATTCATGAAAGTATGCTAATACTGCAGACAGATCAGTCACATGTTACAAAAGGAGAGAAAATAATTTCAGCATTTTCAAATTAAAGAGTAATTATTCTAAATGTAATATATCTGTTTAAAGAAAGGATATTCCTATTCATCAATATGCCTGAAGTTCTCCCCAATTATTTTTAATTGATTATGAACTTTCAGTGATTCAAGTGTGGTGTCAAGGGTTAAAATAACGAGGTGAATCTAAATCTGTAAGCACATCGATATTATTAAAAGGTAATGAATTAAAAAAATGCAATATTGAGTACATTACCTCGATGATTATTTTTATGGTCGATTCTAGTTAATTTAAGGTTAGGGAAAACTTTCACACCCCTTTGACTTTGGAGGAACCGATTAAGTTTATATCTATATCGATTCGATCGACCAAGGTTCCAAGAGGAGTAAATAGCGTTAAAAGTCACCAGCCAGTATCGCATTGTTTCCAGTTTTAAGTAATTTATGAAAATCCTCCACTGGGAAACCACCTGGAATGTTGGGTTTTTGCATAAACTGACATGATTTTAATAGGGGGAATGATAATTTTAACTTCACTTTGGTAGCATCTATAAATTCTAAATCTGGAACAGGTAAACAATGCTGGTTGATACAATTTTTGATATAAATGCCTGTTCCGCGATTTACTCGGGTAGGGATTGTGTCTATCTGTTCGATAGAACCTGTAATTAGCGATCAAAGGGCTATAACCAGGAGACAATTTTGTTTCCACGAACCAAAATACATTAAGATTCTGCTCTGCTAGGAACTCCCCAACCTCATGAATTTTGGAAAGTAAACTATTAGCGTTCCAGTACCCAATTGAAAGAGACCGAGGCCCAAAGAAAGTTAAACAGTGAAGAGCTCAATTTGCGAAAGGACATGAGTGTACGTCTAAAGGCTCGTGCCCACCGAAGCGTAAAAAATTGCTTTACTCCTAGTGAAGTTCGTTACTTCTACTAAATGGCAGTTTTGATTGCGTGCTCTTTTCCACCTTGAAAGTAAACAATCACTTTTTATTTGGCGCGCTTACGATTCGTGATTCGAACAGACAATATAGCGTATTACTAAAATGGACCGTAACAAGAGAACAATCACAATTTTATAGTTGTTGGCTTTAAAATGGAAGAAAGGACGATGTTGGGTGCGAGAAATTGATAGAAATCGAAGATTGCAAGGTGCCTCGAATAATTTAATAGAAGAAATGATACGGAAAGTTATTTCAATTTCTTACTGATGACACCCATACAGTTCGATCATCTTCTAACACTTGTTGGGCCAGTAATTTCTAAAAAGAATACGAATATCGTGAATCTATTCAAACGAAGGATAGACTGGCCCTTACCTTAAGGGTTTTTTTATGCATTTTTACCATATTCTATTTCATGATCATTGAATTTAATACTTTTTGTAATTGTTGAGTATTTTAATTTTAAAAATAAATGAGTCAAGATATGCTCCTACTCACAAATTTTAAAAAAAGTCACTGAGTGACATTCAGCATAAAATAATTGCATGATGCAATTTTTTAAATTTTTCATTCCTTAACATATGTATGAATAAAAATTTAAATTAAGTGTAAAATACTTCTGTTAAAATAATTCTTAAAATATGTATTAAGAAATACTGTTATGGAATTTTAAATAATTATTAATTAAACTACACGAAATAGTTTCATCATTTATGGATAACTTTAATTTTAATGGTTGTAATAGTATAACGTGTAATTCTCATTACTTTGCTTTTCAGATGCTTGGCCAGTGGTGATTTCATGATCAGTTTGTCCTACCAATTTAGAATTGGCCGATTACCTCTAAGTCAGATCATCCGAGAGACTATTCCGATTATGGAATATTTCTGCAGTGTAGGGCAGGACCACCATGTGTTAAACACAGGCCGTGCATATTGAATTTATTTTTAGTTTCCTTTAAATAAAGTTTGCTTTGACTGATTTTTTTATATTTCTCCTGTTTGTTATTTCTTGTTAAAATCATTGTTTATTGCTTCTAAATATATATAATCTGATTTTGTTAATAGATGTTGATATTTTTATTTGATTGTTATATAAATTTTAATTCATACCAAATGTTCTGTGCAAATTATTTTAAACTATGAAATATTATGGTTAATATTTCCTTTTGTATCTACGCATTACTTTTACAGCAGAATTGTAAGGATTTGGTAGACAAATTAATGTAATACATAACATATTTCATGCTGTCCTATTTTTGAAATTTAAATATGAATTTCATAGGATTAATATTTAATTAAATTGATAGATAAAAAAAGAAAGTGTTAATTTCTTATGGAAGAGCTACATTTCAGAATTTGATTCCATAAAAGAAAATTTCAGTTTAACTTTGTTTATAATTTAAAATATTTAATGTAATGAATATTTTTTTTATATTGATATATTTTATCCAGCTGAATAATTTTGAAACTAATTTTTATTAAAAATATATATATATATATTTTTTTTTGTTAAATAAGCAATATGTATTGACTTTTTACTGGAATTTTAAATTTAAAAATAATGCATTTTCAAAATAATTATTTAATTGAAGGAATAAGTTTTAAAAACAATGCTTGTTCATTTTCACATATGTTGTACTATACTACATACTATGTATTTTATACTATACTATGTACTGTTGTTGTATGTTATATAAAAACCTTTTTTATGACATTTCTTTATTCATTTTACTTAAAATACTAAAAAAATGTTTCTATGGCTTCATTTTGTTTTGCATCGGGAAATTTCCTTATGCATCCTTTAATAGCAAACTCCATGAAATGTCCAATGCGGTCCATTTCATTAATTTCGCACACCTTCTCCAAGGCCCTATCATACAGTTCTAATTTTCTTGGAGGAGGTGCTTGTTCAAGGAAAGAACTTTCTTTCTCTACATCTGAAAGAAATAAAAGGATTTTTTTTTAAAAATATACTTTACACATTTTTGGATTTTTAATTAAAATGAACTTTTAAATAGAAACAGATGTAAGTTATGAATTCTTCTTTTATTATTATAAACATTTCTTTCTTCAATTTTTTTAAAAATATATTCAAACTTATGTGGATTGTTTTCCATAAAATTTTACTTTGATGTTATTCAAATTACGAGTGTTTTTTATTATGAAATTTCTTTGTTAACAAATTTTATAATATAGTTTAAACGCCTTTATCATTAAGTCAAATAACTGCATTATTTGCCTATACTTCCACACTTTTGAAAAATGGAGACTTTTCTTAAAATGTATTTATATGCTGGAGTGAAATGTGAGCACAAGCTAGTAAGTTTCTTAATCACATACAACTCAATACTTAAAATAACAGTTCACTAAATATATCCTTTAGAAATGTTTACAATCTATAAAAATAGAAAAGTGTATGCATCAGAAAATTAAATACTTACCAGTTTCAACCAATAATCTCTCACAGGATTCTTGTTGAACGTCTGCTTCATCCTGGCTTAATATATTAGACCAGGAGCTAATAAAATAAAAATATATATATATATACTTATTGATTTAAGAAATCTTTGAAATTGAATGAAGTACCTTTTTGTTTGAGGTATGGCTCCAAAAATGACATGGCACTATACAATGGCTATGGTTTTTTTAATTCTGCTGCCACTGGGGATATTCATTAAATTCTTTTTTCCTTACGGTATCTTTTTTACCTCACGAAATCAATCCTCCAAAAAAAAAAAAAAAAAAAAAAAAACTAGAAAGATTCATACAAAATTTCTCTTACCTTTCCAGTTGCCAGGAATATTAAGAGTGAGATATCCAAAGGGGCGGGATGTAGACAATTAATTCCAATGTCTATTTACAACACTTATTAGCATATTATAATGACGAGATGACACAAAAATTACTGGACATACAGACAGAGAAACCGCATCTTAGCGCGGCTAACTACTAACAACGAAGTAACAAAGTTCAGAGCGCGAAAAAAAGTTCTTAAACCGAAGTACGGTTGGTTACAGTTAAGAGAGGAAAAGTGTTCACGTGACAAACAAATCAAAAGTTCTAGTTCGACATTCTCCCACCTTTGAGTTTCAAGATAATAAAGAAACTCAAAATCATAAGTCCAATCGCTTAGGAGATCTCAGGATTCTTCCACAACGGGATGTCTGATAAGTATCACTATTATCACACCTGTCATATGGTTGACAGTCAATAGATTGAGGGCAATCACTGGATTCACTGGATCTGATGTGGAATCATCAGTGTCGGGGCACTTGTTGCGGAAGGAGTCAGATAGTGGAGTCCTACTCTGCGAGGCGCACCTTTCATCTTGTCTAAGGTTGCTGTATAGGTCTTATGACTTACCATTCTTGGTTTTCAATTCAACAACTCGAACTTTATTGTCTTTACCAGGAAAAAGTTCACTACTTTTGCTAATGGCCACTTTAGTCTTTTCATGTTGCTATCCCCAATCAACACGATATCACCTTCCTTAATTTTTGCTTCTTGCTGGAATTTGGAAAATTCTTTTAGTTGATCAAGGTATTCATTTCGAAATTGCCTTCTGAGATCTTCACGAAGTCGTTGTCTATACATAAATCGTTTATTCATTCTTTTAGAATCCATCTGATCTAAATCCGGCATTCCAACTTCTTTTATTTCTTGAATGAACATTGCTGGTGTAAGTGCAATAAGATCTTCTATGTCTTCAGACAGATATGTTAATGGTCTTGAATTAATTATGCTTTCTGCTTCACATATAACAGTATGCATTTCTTCATAATGCAGACTAGCTTTACCTAAGATTTTTTTTTCATTATTCCTTTTAGCATACCAATAAGTCTTTCCCAAAATCCACCCCACCATGGGGCTGATGGCGGATTTAATTTCCATTTTATCTTCTTAATGGCAGCAAATTCTTCTATTTTTTCCCAATTAAAAGATTTCAGTTCCTTAGATGTACCAACTAAATTTGTACCATTATCAGAATATATTGCACAAGGTCTTCCTCTACGAGAGATAAATCTTCTTAAAGCTAATGTATAGCTATCTGTAGAAAGAAAACTTACAAGTTCTAAATGAACAGCACGAAAAATAGCACAAGTAAATAATCCAACATTTTTTGTTGTCTTTCAAAAACAATGGTCCACACAGATCTACACCAATGACTTCGAATACTTGAGCTTCTCTTATTCTATCTTCGGGGAGTGGAGAACTAATAGATTGCAGAGGATGTATGGAAAATCTTTTTGCATCAGAGACAATTTCTAATGACTTGATGAATAGTCTCTGCTTTTTATAATCCAATATTCTTCTCGTAACGTAGACATCAAGACTTGTATACCTGCATGGCAAAGTTCAACATGCTTGTCAAATATTAATTTGTCTACTATATGATGCTTTGATGGTAGCAAAATTGGATATCGAAAACTTTCTTGATCTTTTCTTTTATAATTCTTGTTTTTTACTCTAAGGTGACCATCTGGATCTAAATGGGTCTGCATTGAACGATTTCTGTTTTTCGCTAAACATTCTCTTTGAACTTTTCTTAAAATTATTTTCTCCGCTTTATCACATTCTTCAACACTTAAGTTACATAAAGTTCTTGCATTTACCCTTTTCTTAATATTGTTGATGAAACGAAGTATCCACCCCATAATTCTTACGATCTTTTCGTAAGACGAAATTCTTAAAAAAAATATTCAAAAATTTCAGTTTCGATATTAGATGCAGATATAACAACTTTTCTTTTTTCCGAATTAACAACTTCTAAATCTGGAAACACTTCAGAAGTAGGCTATTTTTCAAAAGCTTGATAGAACCAACTAGGCCCCTTCCACCATTGAGATTTTATTAATTCTTCGGCATTGCAACCTCGTGAGGGAAGGTCAGCTGGATTTTGATGACCAGGTACAAATTTCCATGAAGTTACTTCAGATAATTTTCTAATTTCTCTGACTCTATTTTCAAAAAATGTCTTCCATGGGCCTTCTTTCTTGATCCAATGTAAAGCGTCCATAGAGTCTGACCAATAAAATACATCAACATCTTCAAGATTCAAATCTTTCTTAACTGTATCAGCAAGTCTTGCTCCAATACAACAAGTTAGTAATTCTAATCTCACGATAGTTATGTTCTTTAGTGGGGCTATCTCTCTGGATCTAGCTTGAAGTTGGCAAGTCACTTGATTTTGAAACTCATTTCTTAAAAATATACAAGTAGCATAAGATGTTTTGCAGGCATCACAAAATACGTGGATAGATATTTTACCCTGCTTGAATGACAATCGGGATAATCTTCGAGGGATAGCAATTTTCTTTAATTCGATAACTCGGTTTCTCCACTTCTTAAACATCTTTGTTTTCTGGCAATTTTGTTCCAACCACGTAGATCAAATTCAGCTGATTGCAATAATTTCTGTGATTCATTGCAAAAATACTCTAATTCTTCTTCTGAATCAACACTTGCTACGCTGTTGTCCACATATAAAGATTCTTGTAGCTTTTCAGCTATCTGTAAATTCTTTGGTTGTGTGATTCAAATGATGATTGAGAGTTGCAGCTAACAAAAAGGGACTGCAATTGATGCCAAAAACAACTCTACAATGTCTATAAATAATTTCTTTTAGGATCACCTTCTTTCCACCATAAGAAGCGTAAATAGTCTCTGTCCTTTTCATTTAAAGATATCTGTAAAAATGCTCGACGAATATCAGCAGTGACACCAATGTTACCCAACCTAAATCGATTCAAAACAGCTGGAATCAGTTCAATGAGAATGGGTCCTTTTTCAATACAATCATTCAAGGAAACGGTATTATTAACACGAGCTGAACCATCAAAAAATGGTCTTATTTTGCTAGTAGAATTTTCTTTTATGACAGCTCGATGCGGCAAATTATGTACACTTGAGACTTCATAACAATTTGGATCAGGTACTATTTCTTCGATAACACCTTCTTCTTCCCATTCTTTAAACACTTGTTCATACTCTACTAAACAGTTGTTTACATTCAAATTTTTAACAGTATTTTTAAACGTTTCTGGGCCAAATATTTATTATCAGGAATTGAAGGACATCTATCTATCCAAGGAAGAGATACTATATATCTTCCGCCATTTTCTCTGCTAACTGTTGATTCGAAATGTTCCCAAACTAATTTCTGCATTTCTTCTTTCGATTGCTTTTCGCTAGGATCTAAAATACCCAACGAATCTAAGTTCCATAAGTCTGTAATTTTAGCATCATTTATGTGTAATGACAGAACAAGAAGAAAAACTATCTAACTTAGCATCAGAAATTTTTCCCATTACTGTCCATCCCAGAATTGTCTGAACAGCTACTAATCCACATGGAAGATGTTCCACTTTTCCTGTAAATAATTTTCCTGCAACATCTGCCCCCAATAAAACATGAATCTCATTAGTATTTTGTTCATGCAAGCAAATTTTGCTTTTAGGCGAAATGTCACTCAAAAATATTCTTTTATCTTTTAAATCATTTATGCAGTCTGAACTTCTAATTTTTGGAATTGATGCACAAATTTTGTTTTGATCCATTACTCCTATTTTAATATTATTCATTTTATCCAAACTACTTAATTGTATCAAATAACGGTTATGGCGTTCAGTAATTTCTGTTCCTCCAAATAGCCCATGAGTAATCAATTCTTCTCCTTTTATATCAAAACCCATATTTTTAGCAGCAAATTTTGATATATAACTTCTTTGTGATCCGTTATCAATAATTACACGAATATAATGTTCTAAGTTTTTATTCTGGATTCGAACTACTAATGTTTGCAAATAAACTTCATTCAAAGATGACTGATTGGTAACAAGTAGAACTAGGATGATCCGATGACTCACAAAAAACGCAATTTGTTGTATCTTTATTTATTTCTTTAACATTAGTTGAAACTAATTCTGCTGCCGAAGGAATTCTTTCCCAGCCAAATTTATTACTTCGTAAGTCGCGGTTGCTTACTTTATCGAGAGGCGAAAAGGGCCGAGCTCGAAAATCAGAAGTGTTGGCAAAATTATTGCTCATTGATGAGCAATAATTTCGATCTCAAGTCAAAGCTAAAAATTTCAGTAATTCTTCGATATTATTATAAGCATTTTCATTCTCAGTTTTATTAAATTCGATAAGAATATCTTGAGGAAGGGCTTTTAAAATTGTTGGGCAGAGAACAGCGGAATAATTTTCTGTTTTCAAATCTAAACTTTCCAAACTTCTTAATTCTGTTGAAATTTTGTCATAAAATTTTCTAAAAGAACAAATATCGTTGGAATTTCTCAATGATTTTATGTTTAAAATATTATTTATATGAGTATGTATCAATAGATCATTTCTCGCAAATCTTTCTTTTAATAAATTAATTGCCGAATCATATGTAGAAGCAGAAACAGAAAAACCTTCTACAGTATTTAAAGCAGTACCACCTAAATGTGCTCTAAGGTAATTAAATTTATCTACTTTATTTAATAAATCCTTATTGTGAATGGCAGATTCAAAACTATTCCAAAACGTTAGCCATTGATTGATATCACCATAAAATTTTAAAATATTTAATTTCGGCAATTTTACTCTTACACTATCCACTTGTTTCGACTCATTTAATTCTTTATTTTGTTCGGAACGTGTTTCGCATTTATTTTCACTCAATTCTTTTTTAACAAGCGAATTTTTTTATTTGCTCGAAATTCATCATATTTTTCATCATATTCGTCTGTATTTTGAATTTCAGTTTCAATATCTTCTACTTCGTAAAAAGTTTATAATTTGCTATCTATTTCTTTCAACGAGTCATGTTTAGTAATTAGCATTTCAACTAATTCTTCTAATTTATCAATATCTATTTTTTTCAATGTTTGATAGTTCCGATTCTAATTTTGTTAGAATCTTTGTAATGGATGTTCTAGAAACACTCCGTTTTTTTTTTTTTTTTTTTTTTTTTTAACAAATATAATTTCTCTTTACTATTTTCGCCATTTCAAAATTAAAAGTATCTTATCTAAATATTAACTGACTACAATACCGGCAGGGCTGCCAAATTTTACTTCACCAAAACAATCCTCCAAAAAAAAAAAACTAGAAAGGTTCATACAAAATTTCTTTTACCTTTCCAGTTCCCAGGAATATTAAGAGTGAGATATCCAAAGGGGCGGATGTAGACAATTAAT
This sequence comes from Caerostris extrusa, assembly GCA_021605095.1. Lineage (NCBI taxonomy): Eukaryota > Metazoa > Arthropoda > Arachnida > Araneae > Araneidae > Caerostris > Caerostris extrusa. The sequence continues at coordinate 101,537 of BPLR01009722.1, read as the reverse complement.
TCCAATATCTATTTACAATACTTTTACTAAGCATATTGTAATGACGAGATGACACAAAAAAATTACTGGACATGCAGACAGAGAAACCGCATCTTAGCGCGGCTAACTACTAACAACGAAGTAACAAAGTTCAGAGTGCGAAAAAAAGTTCTTAAACCGAAGTAAGGTTGGTTACAGTTAAGAGAGGAAAAGTGTTCACCTGACAAACAAATCAAAAGTTCTAATTCGACATCATTTTCGACGGTATCTGTCTCGCAGATACTTAAATCTGTCCTTGCAACTTTCAGCTGAAACCAATGCATCAATTTACATTTTCACATCACTATAAATTATTAAAACTATATAAATTGTTTGGATTAATATATTTAAAGATTTTATATTGAATGTTATGTACATACAAGACATGGAAACATGCACACAGCACAAATTTATGGTTATACACTGAATATGAATTCAAAAAGTGTATCGAATGGTTATGATGAATAAATAATGTTATGTAATATATTCATAAAGCTTGACACAATCATTTGTGCATGTGATGCTTTATAAAAGCATAACAATGTTATGGTAATTATTTTAGACTATTGTATTTAACATTATGAATTATTCATAAATATTTTATGTTGAATGTAACTTACATATTAAACACAAGCAACAAATGTAACATCATGACACAATTTTATAGAGATTTTACATTGAATATGAATGCACAAAGTGTATGTAATAATTTTAGGCCTAAAATATTCATTAATATTATTAATAATTTATACAGAAGCAAAGATATAATTACTCACCATTTCTTTCCATGGCAAATGCAATTTGCTGCCAGGCATTCTCCCTCATAAATTTATTTTTTGATTTGCATCGCTCAAATCATATAAATGAGGATACTTTTGAACATCATTTATTAAAACTTCATCGAAAGAGATGGACATAAGAAGAGAAAAAAAGTTCGATCACGTCGTAATGACGGTAAAATCTATTCGATCCTTATTGTCTTAATCCAAGTCACATGACGCGGCAAGCATTTGAGAATTGAAAGTTGGGCAACTTCAAGCGGTAGATTTCAGGCGAATGCAGTGAAGTTAGTGATTGGTCAAATCTTGTCGCTTAAACGCTTCTTGCCTCGGGGGGCACGAGCCTTTAAAGAGGTGATAACTCATATCGAAACGATCAAGAAAGGCCAAACCGATATCAAGAAGTCGTGATGTTGTCTGATATGGATTCTGAGAATGAAGAAGAACGCAAATTGACTAAGCTAATTCAAGAGATGGCTGAATTTAAGAACAAATTTCCACCCATTCCGAATGCTCGCTTATCGACGGGGAACGATCCTCATCAGGACCATTTGCAAGTACCCAGTTCCGGCGCTGCTGCCGAAGCCATGATCACGGAATCTCCGATGCTCTCTGAAGCTGACCACTGCAGCCCAGACCCAGCTAAAAGACAAAGAAAAGGCTGTCGACATGATGCGCCAAATTATCAAGCATCAGAATATCCTGATAGACGGAGGTATCATTCAACCGAATGCCATTAAACCCACCATGGATGGACTGAAAAAAAAGCTGAAGATGCCCTTGCAGAGGCAACAAAAAGGGTGAGTGAGCTTGGATTATGTCCGCTAACTAACTGCGCTAGGCACAGTAATGCGCAAGTAAAGTTAAACTCTAAAGGCAAACCTAACCTTAAGACTAAAAAAACCAAAAGACCCGCTGCAACTGCTCCTAGTGATGGCTTTATTAAACCGCCCAAAAAGCATACGGCTAAAATTAGTGTTGAAACTAATGTAACTAACCCCGTAGAAACTACCAATAACTTTTACCAACTGTCCGATGATGAGACCGATGCTGCAAATAACGTCGATATGACTGTAGCTGCTGAACCTAGACTGCCGCCCATTATGGTGCGATACAAAGATGAACTCAAAGATCACATTGCTGAAATCAGCAATCATCACAAAGAGGACATTCGTATTAAGCTTTGCCGGCGAGCAGCTTAAAATTTTCCCTGCAAACTCGGATGTGCATCGAGCCATCGCAAAATACCTAACGAAGAAACAGCTAGAATATTATGTCATCACGCCTAAAATCAACGCCCGCTCAAAACGGTGCTTAAAGGACTACCAGTCAGCTACTCCTCCGAAGAAATTGCTGGGACTTTCTGAACTTGGGCTCAAGTTAGACAGCTAACCAACCTAAAGACCAAGGCCCCCATCCCGGTGTGGCAAATTACCTACAGGAAAGCCCCGGAGAACGTAAAGATCTTCGAGGTTAATCGACTACTCCATTACTTGGTCAGAGTCGAGAAGTTCAATAGACGGCCAGGAGCATCTCAATGCTTCTCTTGTAACCTTTTTCATCACTCATCTAAGAACTGTAATTACAAGAAAAGATGCCTAAAATGCGGGGGTGAGCATCATCTAAAAGACTGTCATATTAAGGAGCGCATTGAAAACCCCACTTGCATCAACTGCCACCAGATGGGGCACCTCGCCGCTTGGAGAGGCTGCCCGATGTTTCCTAAGCCACGCCTACCGCCCAATCAAGGCCAAGCGTCAGCAAGACCCGCCTTCACCAGCCGGCCAGTCTCAGAGGGAGTATCCTTCGCAAGTTTACTTCAAGGAACCCCAAAAATCTCTAAAAGCCACGCCATCGGTCCCAATGAAACCGTCACAAAATGTAAATAATAATAATTCTAACCCTACTAACCTCACTGCTGATTCAGCCACTAAAGCGCTATGTATTAACAGAAATTGTAAATCTTTTTAACATGTTTGGAGGACTAGATAATATTTATACGCAGTTTAAAAATGCTAACAACCCCTTCGAAAAATTGCAACTTCTCTTTAAATGTCTTAATTAATTGCGCTTGTTGCTTACTACTTAATTATTTTTTAATTGCGCCATTCATTTAATTACTCCTCGTTTTATTTTTATTTTGTGTTTCTTTTCTTACTAACAAGGACAGGCCGGATGCCAAAGTTTTTTTAATTCAAATTGTTTCTCTAAATTTTTGATTGACAGGTGACAATGGCCTAGAGTCTATCACCTGTCAATTGCGTATATTTGGATTTAACTCATTTTGAATTTTGTATTTAAGCTTTGGTTGCCTTACCTCCGCGTGGTTCCGGCCGGAAACGTGTGGTTAAACACACGGCGAAAAGGCAAATTTCATTCCATCAGTTGGGCAGAACTGTTGTCCTGAATCATGATTAATGTTTTACCTACTCTTGAAGAGGAAGAGGTAGATAACGGCGCAGGAGATGTTCATGTGGAAGAAGCCGTTAAGACATACACTACATTAATAGAATACACTTTTAGAGGTAGTCTCAAGGGAGATGAAAAAGTCAAAATGCGGGATTTGATTACCAATTTACTAACTATTATACAAAAACAAAGTAAAGATATTTGCACTCTGTTGGGAGCAAATCAACAGCTGGAAAAGATTATTGAAATGAAACAAACATATGCTCATGTTGCTAAGATGATGACGACGGAAAAGCAGAGGGGTGATACTCCAAGAGCTACTGAGGTCAAACAAAAAAATCCCCAAGCCCTGATTTAAAGCCAAAAGACGAGGGTAAATCCTCCAACTTTACAAAAAAATATTAGTTTAGAAAAAATAAAAATAGGAATTAAAAAACATTTCAAAAGGTGGCATATACGTGGAAGCGAACAATCAGGAAGACCTTGAGGTTCTTGTAGGAGAACTCTCAAAAAATAAAACTATATGTGATCAATTCACATATAGCATGCCCAAACTTAAGAACCCAGCTATCATAGCATACAACATATCAAATGAATGTTCAAATGAAGAACTTTTAGAAATTATTAATGAAAATTTGTAGAAAATGAATCTGATTTAGTAAGAATAAGGACAGCATACCCAGGTAGAAATGGGAGAAATGTCATTCTAGAGCTAGGGCCTAAAACCTTTAGGCAAATTATGGAAAAACGGAAAGTCAATATAGGATGGGAAATTATCTCAGTCAAAGAATACCTTAGACCCACACAGTGCTTCAAATGTGGCAGATTTGGGCACGTTGCCTAATACTGTAGAGATACAGACGAGTCATGCACAAATTGTGCATGACATAATCATAATTTCAAAACTAACTTTGATATAAACCATAGTTGTGTCGACCGAACTTGTAAAATATATGAAAAAGAACTTAAGAATTTAACAACAAAAATCAACTATGGATTTTAGCTACAATAATAATAGTATCAAAGGATCTCACATTAATTTAGGGAACTCAATTGCAGCTATGGCTCAGTTGAACCAATATATTATAAATCAAAACCATGACTTTTACTCCTTGAATGAACCATATTCTCATGAAAATAATATTATCAATATTCCTACGTCATACAAAATACACGCAAGTACAACATCCCCTAAAGCTGCACTTGTGATCCATCAATCGTACCCATCCGTAGTTATTTTCGTCGACACTTCATTGATGGTTTTGGAACTGGTTATATATGATAAAACATTTCTGCTTATCTCTATTTATTGCTCCCCCAGCGAGGATTTAGAACCGAAATTATTTACATTACAGCAACTTGTCTGTAAGTATCATTCCTCTTCAATTATTATATGCGGTGATTTTAACGCAAAGTCTAGATTGTGGGGCAGACGAGACCTTGATGATAGAGGTCAAACAGTTCTCAATTTTTGCACACAAAATGATTTTTATATTCAGAATGATCCAGCCTCTCCTCCCACCTTTTGCACCACGAGAGGAGAGAGCTGGATCGACTTAGTTCTTACTAAAAACATTATTGAGGATTTCAACATATTGGTGCTTGATGAAATCAGTAATAGCGATCACAATATGATCACTATCAAATGGAAAATAATAAATGAGAAAATTGCAGAATAAATATTAAAAAATTAAATTGGATAAAATTTAAAACAAATATCTCTCAACTCTTAAATAGTCGCCAAAATCTGGAATTCGAAGATACTGAACAATTAAATTTTTATATTAGAGAGATCCAAAGTTCTATCTATAACATCATGTCCAAATTAAATAACAGAAATACAAAAAAAAAAAAAAAAGAAAAGGAATGCTATTTGGTGGACGCCTGGGCTTAGAGCACTTAGATCTAAAGCAAGGGCAACCAGGCGTCTCTACCAAAAAGAACTAGATCCTATCGTCAGAAATATAAAAAATTAAATTTAAAGAAACCCAAGCCAAATATAAGAAAGCTATCCTCTTTCAAAATAGGGAATGCTTTAAGAACTTTATAGGTGGCTTGGTTACAAGCAATATTTATGGTAGAAACTTTACTATTGACTATTTTATTAGTAAAAATCTTAAAGTCTACAAACCGATTATTAGTAGCATTGATTCTATTGGTATCACAATTAAGGATACTATACAGGCCATCTTAGAATACCATTTTCCACGTAGAACATATCCAGAAGAAATCTACACAATGTCAACTCCTCAAAATGACTTTATTGCACTAGATCAAACCGAAATTGAGAGCGCCCTGATAAAACTGAAACCACTCAAAGCTCCCGGTATTGATCTATTACCAAATGAAGTGATTAAGGAAATGTTCTTTGCTAACAAAACATGGTTTACCAAATTTTTCAACGCTCTATTATCAAATGCAAAATTTCCTAAGGAGTGGAAAACTGCTATTGTCACGCTTATCCCTAAACCCAACAAGGACTACTCGTCTGCCTCACACTATAGACCCATATGCCTTTTGCCCACTTGGGGGAAACTACTAGATAAAATTGTCTCAAATCGTATCTCATTCTACCTAGAATCGAAAGGGTACTTCAGTGACAAACAATTTGGCTTTAGGAAGCACAAATCTACAATAACCGCACTTCAAAACATTAAAAACTTTGTTGATCTTGCATATTCGGAAGGAAATATGGTCTGCCTAGTGTCGCTAGACTTCAGGAATGCTTTTAACTCTGTGAACTGGTATTTGCTAAAAAGAAAATTATTAACCTTCCTACTCCCATCTATCTTATAAATATTCTTCTAGACTTTCTGAACGAAAGAAGTATACCAAATGGAAATATAAATATGCAATATAATGTTGGTGTTCCACAGGGATCCTGTTTAGGTCCTCTTCTGTGGAACATCTACATTAATGACTTACTAAATATCAACTTTGGTGAGAATATAACAATTCAGGCGTTCGCGGATGATGTTGTTTTGATGTTGAAGGACAAAGCATCCTACCTATTTAGAAACAACAGTCTTTCACCTTTAAGAGAAATCATACAATGGACTTATGCAAATGATTGGAATATAAACTTTGATAAAAGTAACTTTACCATTATATCCAGGACTAAATTTACACATATACCCATGATTAAAATAAATGAATCTAGAATTATATGTAAAAAAGAACTTAAGTATCTTGGGGTAATTTTGGATAACAGACTAACTTGGAATCAACACCTAAATCATATAAAGGACAAAATAAATAATATCCAACATAAATTAAATATATGTAGAGTAACGTGGGGACTTACTCCCCAAGTCAAAAGGATATATACCTTAAGATTATTGAAAAGATTATAACATATGGCTTTCAGATCTGGTACAAGGGTACCGTCAAGCAAAACATTAAACTCAGACAACTACAGAGAATTGCCCTACTAAATATTACAAAAGCTTACAGAACTGTTTCCACTGACGCCTTGAGGATACTTGCGGGTATACCCCCTATTGATATAAAAACTTAAAAATCTGATGAAAATTTACGATTTAAAAATTCTCAACAAAAGCTTTCATATTGGAGATACTAGTATATCCATCAATGATTTGGAAAAGAACTTGGTGAGCGGCCCGCCTTGGGAAACATTCAGCCTTGCCTGGAAAATGTATACTGGAAGTTATCACAACACAATTTATACAGACGGCTCTAAGAGGGACGGCAGAGCAGGTTTTGCGTTTGTGTATTATATAGTGAAGGTAAAGAAACAAGTAACACACTCAAGAGAGTGAGTGATCATGCAACAGTCTTTACCACAGAGCTGTTGGCAATCAACAGCACTGTAGATTACATAATACATAACAATCTTAAGAATACTATTATTGTGACAGATTCAATATCCGTCTTAGATGCCCTTGTTAATTTAAATAATGACAACTACTATATTCATCTTTTAAAAACAAAATTAAACAGTATAACAACAATATCTCCCTTGAATGGATTAAAGCACATAAAGGTTTCATTGGAAACGAACTTGTTGATTCATACGCTAAACAAGCTACAGAGAAGAATACTATAGATATCCATATTAGATACTCTAGTGTTCAAATTAAAAAGCTTATAAATAAAATTATTAATGATGAATGGCAGGCTGAATGGGACTCTTCCATCAAGGCGCGGCCACTATTTAATATCATGCCAAGGGTTAGTTAAACAGTCTCCACGGGGACTTTTTCCTAAATCAAATATTGACTGCGCATGGTGCAATGGCCACGTATCAGAATCGAATACGTATTGGAAAGTCTGCACTATGTCCTTGTGGCGAAGCACATGAAGATGTAAATCATATGATTTTTGATTGTAGGATCTGGAGGGAAGAACGGAAATTGGGTTTTCCCACAAATTACCAATCCCTCTCACTTGGCGCCCTTCTAAAATTACTAAAACTAAATCTGCTATCCGCAATATCATTGAAAAAGATTTTTGCAATTGATAGAAAATCTTGATGGCTAGATCGTGTTCTATTTATTTTTTCTTCTTTAAAAAATGTTACTCCCTTGTTGGAGTTTTGTTATTTGTTTGTTGTAGTTCCTCGTTGGTTTACTCCTCCTTTGTTTCTTTTGGATTTATTTCTACGTTGGTTTGTGTTGGGATAGGACACCTCCAGGAGGTTGTCCTGTTCTCCTTCTCCTTTTTCTTTTGTGTTTTATTTTAGGGTGAAGTTCACTCTTGTTTCTTTTTGTTGTTGTTGATCTTCCAGTCAGAGGAATTTATTAAGTTATATACTTAAATTAAGAATTAATCTTTGGTTATGGACAATAAGTCGTTGCCCAGCTATTATTAAATTGTAAAATTTTTAAGTTGTACGGCTTGCTATCGCGACACTCGCTCTGAAGTTCCGGATGCTCCTCGGAGCAGGTCGGATCAATTCTTGACTTACTAACAAGGACATAATTATGCTCACTGCCTTTTGTTTTTATCCATGTGTTTATGTATTCATTGCAATACATAAACACATGGATAAAAACAAAAGGCAGTGAGCATAATTATGTCCTTGTTAGTAACTCTGCCCAGGATTAGGGTTTTAAGGCCATAACTGGCCAAGGTACTCCGTCAAAAGAAGAACGACGACGAAACGATCAGATGAGCTCCACATCTTGTCTTTTGCTAGCTCGCAATATAATTTGACTGTGCGACAGATTCCGATTAGCCAGATCCATCTAACTGAAAAAGCTCCGTCAACGAGCATTCGGAGGTCGACTGGCAGCTGGCGTACCGATTACGGAGTACCAACAGGGGAAATACCCCTTAAACCTCCTCATCTTATTAAAAATACAAAATAAAGTTTCAAAAATTCAATGAATGTGGTACTCAAAAAAATTTTTAAATAAATAATTTAAAAGTAAAATACAAAATAAAAAAGAATTTAAAGTTTAAATTCGGTGCAACAATCGGATGTCTCTTAATTTTAGGAAAACATTTATAGACGTCGTAAACCGCCCTTGGTCTTTTTTGACAACTTTTTCACCCCAGGGTGATAAGTCGGCAGACGACGGATTCGATGGAGAACATTCTTAGAAATTTTGATATAATTTGGAATAAGATTTTGGATTTGGATTCTTTTCGACGGACGAACCATGGTGCATAAGCAATCATAGCCAGGTGTTTATTCTGAAAAACCTGCAGTCTCTTAATATTTGTGAGGGAAGTGGTGGCCCAAATTCAGCTACCGTAATACCAGAATAGTCTTACGATAGACTTATAAAGCAGAAGTTTGTGTTTGATCGCTAGCCTACTCTTACGAGAAATTAGGCAGTTGTTTAATACTCGCACCAGTTGCCTTAGCAATTGTGTTTTTAATGTGGGGATTGAAAGATAATTTTGGGTCCAGAAATAACCCTAGGTACCTATATTCAGTAAAACTGGCAAGAATTTAACTTATTTTGAAGCTAAACAAAGATGCTCAATTTCCAAACAAACCTACGCCTCAGTTCTCAGGGTACACAAACAGAAATATCTAAAAAATTCAGAACTGCCTACACATGAATTTTCCAAGCTATCATTTCGCTCTGTCGCCTCTGGCAGTACTTCAATATCTCAGCCTCCAGCATCGCATTCTACATCAAGTTCCAGTCCTTTATCACTTCCACCTGATACATGTCCTATCCCTACTTCTAACAAATTTAGTTCCTTTAGTGGGAGAAGATATTTATTGGTGTCAGAGTAAAAGTATAGAGAAAGTTAAAAAATTCTAAGGACAAATCTAGACCTCTTTAGATGCTAAGAAAACTTCAGATGCCAGCATAGAAGAGATGATGGAATTCATTGTTAACCTCAATGAGAAGATTTCGGATGAGGTTAGAACCTAACGCTGCCCTCAGTACATTTTATATATTTTTTTCAAGTTACTGCTAAATTAAAAAATAAATCAAATAGTTACGAAAGAGTCGAAATTTTTAATTGTTTCTCGAATTACTAATGTAACTCCTAGTAAAGTATTAAAGTTAATATGTATGATTTGAGTAATATGAGTTATCCGATCCACAATTTAACATTCCAGGTAGAACAGATATTTTATTAGGCGCAGAGGGTTTTTATAGCCTTTTGAGATCAGGACAAATATATCCCCCTGAATCTAGCTTCGGATATGTTGTTTCCGGGAGTATTCCTATCAAAACAATTTACTATTGTCAAAGATTGGAATTATGTGCCTTCTGAAATGAATAGTGCCGACATCATTTCCTGTGGTCTGCATGCAGATAAACTCCAAGAGAATGAATTATGGTGGAGTGGACCACCATTTTTAGTGAACGAGTATCCTGGAAGTCCGGTGCGGCTTGTGGATGGAGATCAAAGGACAAGGGATATGATTTCGAGTGAACTGAAGCTATCGACAAAGCAAATCAAGTGTGTTCCGTGGCTCATATTGTAGAGCCTTTTAGGTGTTATTCATAACTCTTCTTCATTTACAAGAATCAACAATACAAGAAACCCATTGCATCGAACTTCTAGTACTCTAACAACTACTAAACTTTTACAATCATTGGTATACATTGTTAAAAACATTCAGAGGACTACTTTCATAAAAGAAATTCAAAGCTTGGTACTTCTTATCCCGAACAATAGTGAATTGTTAAATTTGTGTCCATTTCTAGATGATGATGAATTATTAAGCGTGGGTGGAAGACTCAAGAACTCTAACTTACTCTATAAATAAAAATGTCCACTAGTTATTCCTGCTAAAAATAATTTTACTTTTATTGTTATTAATCATTAATCATGCTTTATATTTTCATGCAGGTGCTGAAACAACCCTATCATTGATACGAAATAAATTTTGGATTATAAGAGGTAGACACTCTTGATAGACTCAATCTCTAGAATTCTCTTTTCCCGGGACACGGGTTGCCACGCAAGGCAAACACGTGGGTCAGAGAACTGACACTGTTAAGGAACACAAATATAACTTAAAAAATGACAGACAAAATAATGCGAAAAGATTTTGTTTTTCGATATATTACGATTTCAATGTCAAAACAATGGAGATTTATAAAGCAATGATAAAATAAATACAAAACACAGGAGTTGAAAAGAGGTTATGAATAAAATACATGACAAAAGCAGAACACAAGTGTTCCAAAATAAAATATTCGAAACGTAGATATGGAGCATTATGATCTATAATAAGGTCTATATGTTCGACAGAAAAAAAAATGAAGGAAAAGATCATTGGGTCATCCCGGGATCGTTACGCCCGTACATATTTAAAGATGTACCCCTGAGGGAAAGTAGACGAGAATTGTGGCCCTTCATAACACTATTGTCACCCTGAAACTGCAATAATTTGTAGTGACAAAGCGAAGCAGTACGTATGTGTACAAAACATTTTTAACAATAATTTTAACTGTGCATACATCCACAAACCACAGCATTGGTGAATTTGTTTCACCCACGGATCCACTTAACACTATAAATGCTCTGGAAAACGAAAATAAACATTTAAAAAAGGCTATTATTTCTACAAGAACACCTGATCATGTAAATCAGTATATGGCACTGCATTTTTTATCGTAGAACACGAATGATGAATATTCCCGAAGATGAGCAGATAGATCTGTTTATGAAAGATGTATCTAAAGTGTATGCTGGATACGGGAATGAAAACATGGAGATGATAGAAATAACAGTACCTGATGTTGAATATGAAGTGTAGAGGAAGGAAGTCATTTGTGTAGAGGAGTTGATACACAGACTTCATCTGAAGGTATGTTTCCAATGAAGTGTTTCTATTTGTTAATAGTTTAAAATTAAATGAAGTCTAGTATAGTTCAATATTTTTATCATTTAGAATGAGATCTTATTTTATATATTTTATTAATAGGATGTGCCTTTACCTATATACATCATTATTCGTTATTCACATTACAATATATTTTATTGACATTCAATGAGAGGAGAGCTTTTCTCTTATTTAAAAAACGTAGCAAATTATCTACTTGATATAAAGGTTTAGTCTTATTTTCTGAAGCTGGGAAATGCCAAGTTGCATGTGCTAGTACGATATATTATACTTTTATTTAAAATTTTATTATTGTCGATTGATGTCTTTGATTTATTTACGTTAGTTATTTTTCAGAATTACATTCAATCATTTTTAAATGCTTATTATGGATTCTTGGAGTTTTTTTTTATTAACTTTTTCGATTGCTTTTCTTTAATTATTTTCTTTTAGAAGAACCAGATAATTTAGATCCCTTGTCCTATAGAGATAACAATGCTGAAGATCCCGATTGGGAAAACTGATAATTTATTGTATAAATGAATTTTAAAAAATGGAATTCACAAAATGTATTAAATTTTTTTTGCAAATCAATTATTATTTTTAAAAATATATAATATGTATGCAAAAATTAAACTAATTTAAATATTTTGATACATTTTTGGTAGAAATTCAGTATGAATTAAAAATTTCATATTAGATAAAGGTTTAAGTAACATTTTAACTAGATCAACGAAAGTATATTATCCGAAATTAAATGCAGTAATTGTGCGAATTATAAACTATGAAAATGAATAAGGAAATTTACAAAATAGTGACAGCAATTTCTTTTGTTCGTTACCTAGACATGATCCATCCAATGGTCCATTAATCTAATGAACCCATCCAATTATCCATCTTTATTTGAGAAACAAAATGTTTTATTTGCTTCAAATCTATTTAATGAAATATCCACAACTGCTTTAAAGAGTGAACAAAATGAAAAACGTTATAATACAGCAGTATTTATTGATTTTATATTAAATGGTGGAAAATAGTTCAATATCCTCAAAAGGTTTCAAATTTAATGACGACTTCTGCAAACCGAAAGAACATATTATTGATAATATTGCGAAATCCTATGGAGTCTGTTGATAACTTGTAATTCTCCTAATGTGTTTAGGCAAGGTATATTTCCTTTTTTGATGAATTCAGGAGTTGCAGATGACGCCACCTCCCGGACCCACGATGAGACCCGTCGAAGGTGCACTCCAAAAAGAAAGCCGGTCAGTCTGGCGGGCTTGAAAAAGTCCCCTTTGAGTTTGGCGGGGAGGAAGTGAGACAACAAAGAGAGGGAGAAGTAGGGCAGTCTGGAACAGGGTGACTAAATTTTTGCTCGATTAAGCTTTGCTACGTTTTAAAAAGATAATGCAATGATAATCTGCGTTTTGCTGCGATTACAGTTTACGATTTACCCCAGATCACTGGTAATATACCTGCCTACCACTGATAGGGATATATTTCTTTTAAAGTATGGGAAAAATTAGCTGCGTCACAAGTCTGAATTGTAGTAAGTGAAAATTTTATTACGTTCAACGTGATTATTTCTCTGTTAATCTTTGTAATTAATTCTGTTTTGTGTACCAAATTAAAATCTTGTTAATAGTCGAAATTTAAATGCAAACATTGTGTTTAAGTATTCATTAAAAGTAAAGTATTAGTTTGTTTTGGTATAAATTTTCGTATTTTTGTTTGATTGTCTTTTATTAATATTTAAATTATTTTTGCCGTCCTGTGAGTATACGCAGATTAGCGGCACCATTTCTATGTCGGTTCTGACATAGAAAAGTGGCGAGCCAGACAGGATATTTTGAATTTGGTTTTTTCTGCATGAAGAAATAATCATATGAATTGATATTTGTATATGCGTTAGAAATTATTGGTGCGTATTTATAATTTCAAATGTTTTCATTTTATCTATATTAATGATATGAGTTTAGTGAATCTTATTTATTATAAGTTGAATTTTTGTTCAGTGATTATTAAATTAGAATTTAGAAGACATTGTTAGGGGTGTCGATAACTATAAATTGAAATGTTACGTATATTTTCTTTTATAAGATAAAAATGAGTCTTGCGATATCAAAGAGAAAAACGTATCACTGCGCTTATTAGTTTTACTAGAACAGCGAATCTACTAAAAGAGGAACTAAATAAAGTTGAGCCGGATAAATCCGTTTTAGAGGATAAATTTGTTAAATTGCAAACTGTAAATACTGAGTTAAAGACTTATGATTCGGAAATATTAGATTAATGATAGCAGCTGAGGTCACGGACGATGATTTAAATACCGAAGTTGTAAGTTGCGAGGAATATTTGGATGAATTTATTAGTCGTAAGGAAAAAACGGATAATTTGGACTTAAATGTTAGTATGAGATATAAAACTGATAGCAGTTTAAGTGCGTGCAATGAAAAACGCTATAAATTGCCCAAAATTCAAATAAAAAAAGTTTGATGACCAGCTATTAAGTTATCTTTCGTTCTGGGATCAGGTTAAAAAAGATTCACGAGGACAAGAATCTGGATGATGTTGATAAATTTCATTATTTAGCTCAGTCAATGTTACCGGGGACTCGAGCTTATGGGTTAATTGAGAGCTATCCGAAGGTCATTTCTGCGTTTACGGAGCGTTTTGGTAACCAGGAAATTTTGACTGAGATATACGTGAGAGAATTGTTAAAATTAATTATACAAAATGTACGCTCACAAGGTAAAAATAAACTACCCTTAATGTCATTAATTGACAAAATCGAGTCCCACATTAGAGCTCTTGAGTCTTTAGGAGTAAATCAAAACTCATATGCTGCCTGATTATATCCCATGGTGGAATCATGTTTATCAGCTGAGTTGATTAACTATTTAATGCTAAGGGTCCATGTCTTTCAAATCTCTTAGAATTTTTGCGAAAAGAAGTTGAAGGGGAACAGAGAGTAAAACTCTCCAGGTCAGGGTTTGACATTTCTCCTTCCTCACGTGAAGAGCACCCTAAGGAGAGCAAATTAAAAAAAAACCGTTTCATTGGTTGCCAGTTTGGTAGCAACCAATGAACTAAAGTGCGTTTTCTGCGGAAAAAGTCATGAAAGTAAAGAATGTTTTTTAGCTCGGTCTTGGACCCTAAAAGAGAGATTAGGCAAATTAAGAGAATTAAAGTGCTGCCTCTGATGTTTGAAGCCTGGACATTTTGCGAGAGATTGTAAACAATTTGTTCAATGCCATCTGTGCAAACGATCTCACCCCATAATTTTATGTCCCGAGATTCAAGGAAAAAAAAAAAGTGTGAGAGTGTAGCGGGTACAAAAGGGTCTACTACGGTAGCGGCTTATTCGTTCAGTCAAGAGCCTGCTCGCGAGCATTCTAGAAAGATCATCAGTGAATTTTGAAGAGCTTCTAACAATCCTTTGTGATGTTGAAGCATCAATAAACAGCCTCCCTCCCATTGACTTATATCTCAGATGAACTCATTCCTTTGACTCCTCCCTTGTTCTTGCAAGACATAAAACAAGTGGGGGTACCTGATTTAGATTCAGTCGACTCCAACAAACTCAATGTGCCCGTGCATTACTGCAACACTTTGCGACGAGAACTGAGAAGTCGTTACCGTAAAGAGTATTTAGGCCAACTTGTGCAGAAGGCCAAAGCCACATGCCAAGAACTTAAAGTCGGGGACATTGTTCTCATCGAACTGGAAAATAAAAAACGTGTGATGTGGCCTATGGGAAAAAATTGTGAAAATCTACAGCAGTAGATGGTGCGTCCAGGGTAATAGAGGTGAAAACGGGTATTGGCTGCTGGACGTGACCAATTCAAAAATTTATCCGTTAGAAATGTCAACTTCTGGAGATCCTGTACTCACCCTGAAAATAGGTTCAGATATGGACGACTGTTTAAAACATCTAGAAATAATGTTTAAGACTGTAAATAGAAAGACTATTATTTCTTTGAATTATTTGAAATTGTAATTCTCATGATATAACACTTATATGCTGTAATTTTATTTCCTGTGGTATTTTTATGGAGTAATCGTCAATGTGAATCAGTTTTCAGATACTTTTTTTGATACCATTAAATTAAGAACAAGAGATATAGCTATAGATATAGATTTTCTTGGTTTTTAGTGTTCTTGGCGTTTTGGGGGTATTTTTCTACCTTCCTCTTCCCACCGCTATATCTTCTGTGTTTCTGCTTTGATTTATTTTATTCTTTTACCTTTTGATTGTCAATCGCTAGGTGATTACGGCGGTATTTTGTTTTTTGTTATGGGACGTGTTTTGGAGTTTTGAGGTCGTTTTTACTTTTGCACTTGATGTTTGTAATTTGGCATTTTTGGGACTTTTCTCTCTCTTCTCATTTCTTCCACATTTTTGTTTCTTTTTGCTGATTTTTGTATATGTTTTAGTGTATTCTTTTCTCTTTCTTACGGTACTTTTCTTTTATTTTTCCGTGTTTTTGTTGCCAGTCGATGGCATTTTGAAACTTTGCCCATTTCGGCAACCCGCGGTGCCGATCTACACCGTTCTTCTTCGGAACGTAGTCGCTTTCTCGCCTGTTTTTTCTTTTTCGTTTGCTTTCTCTCTCTTTTTTTCCGATCTGGTTTTTATTTTCGCTTCTTTGGATTCAATCTTTGTTTTTTCTGCTTCCCTGTTTTTTTCTTTATTTTATTTTGGTAGGTTTCTTTTCCGTTGAAAACTTTTTTGGGAGGTTTTGTTGTCAAGTTTTGGTGACTCTTTTCTTTCTTTGTCTCTTTCTTTCTCTATATCTTTTTTTGTTTCTGGGTCTTTCGGGATAATTTTTCCACCCTTCAATTCCTTATTGTTTTGTGTTTCGACGGTACTTTGTTTTTATTCTGGGTTTATTTTTGGATTTTTCATCGTTTTTTTTTAAGTTAGCGTTCTTGGCTGTGTTGTCGGTGTTTTGAGGGTCTTTTCTCACCGATTTTCTTTGTTTTACATTTCCCTGGTCATTTTTGGTCTCTATGTTCTATATTTTTTATATGTGGTAGAGTTTTATATCCTCTTTCTTATGGTACCTGGATTATATTTTTCCGACCATTATTTGCTGGAGGAGGGTCTCTTTCTGCAACCCTTCGCGCCGACGCTGCGCCATTTTCTTTCCGTTCGTGGTTTTTCCGCCTTTTGTTCGAATTGGAACAACTTCGTTAGGGTGTTTTCCATTTAGTGCTTATTTTCTGCTGTATTCTCCCCTCTGGGGACCGTATGTCTATTGCAGTGTTGTACTTTGTTTGCTTTTGTTTACTTTCGGTATGTCTCCCTTTTTGCTTCTTCTTATTGCCTGTATTGTTGTATTATGGAGCTTACCAGCATATATTGTCCTGTGTGTGTTTTGATTTATTTTATTTTGGTTTTATTATTGTATTTTTCCTGCTTTTTACTGTATTTTCTTTGATTTAATATTTTGTACTTTTGCTTTTACACATGTGATTACTGGAAATGGCGAAGTGTGCCATTTTTGCACTTACAAAGACACATTTTGTTTTTCCTGTTTCACACCTTTTCTTATTTTGCTGCTTTGCATATTATTGTATCCTTGTATTTACATGTGTATAACTCCGGCTGGCGAACTGTGCCAGCTTCAAATCTTTCCACTTACACCTTTTGCATTTGTATATTGTGTTGTTTTTTGTTCTTTTATTTACATGTGTATACACTTATAGCGAACTGTGCTTTCACTCTCACATCACACCTACACCCTTTGATTTGTATAGATTATTTTGTAATGCCCTTTGATTTGTATTCTTTTGTGTGGGGAGCTGAACCGGCGGTAGTTTTGCACCAGTATTTATCTCTGCAGCCAATTTGTGTGTTCTACTCTACTGTGTTTTTCTTTTGTGACTTCTTGCTTGCATACTCCATTTGTGTTGTCTATACCGGACTACTTTTTCCTGTTGTACTTTCCAAATTGTTGATTAACATGGCGGAAGATTCTGATATAGACTCGTCTATCCTGCCTAATGAGGAGGCAAATATGGACCTCATGGACGAACATAGTATGGACCTGACTGTGAGAGCATGCTCCAGGCATTAGCCTTTTAAATAAAATCGTTGAGAATACTGACTAAAGATATTAAAAAAAAAGGTTAAAAAATTGCTGCGTGTCAATGCGCTGGCTATAGTCAAGATTGTGGCCAGTCAAAAACACATATATCGCCCAACTGGAGGGCAGAAGTCCAGGCGATGGAAAAACTCTTTCTGAGGGTTTCAGCACCCAACAGAGTATTCTCATGGCCCAACTTGAGGGCACACTCCAGATGATGGAGAAAATTAAGGAACATGACCAAAGGGAGCCAGCTCCTATCAAAGAGCAACATAAAAAGAGCGGGAAAACCTTTTGCTCAGATTACGGCCAAAGGTGCCCAGGCAAACAAGCAAGCCCAAAATTACCCTCAGAAAACAGCACGTAGCCTTAATTAAGCCAATAAATGAACAAGATTCCTCGGTTAATACCAGGAACTTTGTTCAAAAGAATATAGACATTAAAAAATTAAGGTAGGGGTGAAAAAGTATCCCCCATTAAAAATGGAGGCATTCTTATTGAAACGGTTGAGGAGGCTGACCTCAACAAACTCCTTCATGAATTACATAACAATGAAGAGATTAAAAAGAAATTCAAGGTGGCAAAACCACAAAAAAGAAATCCGCAATTTATTTGCTACGGTGTCAATGAAGAGACCACGGCAGATGAAATATAAAAGACAGCATTTTGCACCAATGTGCAATTGAAGAAAATAACATCAAAATGGTTCACTCTTTTAAAGGGCCAAGGGGCAACAACTGGATCTTTGAGATCTCACCATCAATATACAAAGATTTTGCGACATTCAAAAGCTCAACCTCGGCTGGGAAAGAGTCCCAGTCAGAGAGTACATCAGACCGCTACAATGTTATAAATGCGGCAAGTTTGGGCACCTTGCTAAACATTGTAGTGAAGTCAAGGAATCATGTACTAGATGCGGTGGACCGGACCACAGGTGGAGCACTTGTAAAGCCCAGCCAAAGTGTATAAATTGTGTGCATCAAAATACTAAGAACAAGTCATCAATGGACACCGCCCACAGCGCACGAGACAAGAACTGCCCCATATTTCTAAGAGAAATTAAATTCATGACCAATAAAACTGACTATGGATCATAAAATCAAGCAATACGTTTTTGGAGGCCATATTAACCTGGGGATGCCAGAGCAGCTGTGGCATTCCTCAACAATACCTTTTACAAATACCAGTATTACTTCTTCTCAATGAATGAGCCATACTGCTATGATAACAAAATAACATGCATCCCTCTCAACTACTCAATAGTGGCTCACCATACACAGCCCAAAGCAGCAATAGCCATCAAGTCTACCATTAATAGCCAACTAGTCTTCCCCAATAGTGAACTCACAGCAATCCTGGCACGCATTAACAATATTGAAACCCTACTGGTATCCATCTACTGTTCCCCAAACAAGAATATTGACAACAACCTCAACCTGCTAAGAAACATCCTACTTAAAATGACAATAGACCAGCTATAATCCTTGGTGACTTCAATGCAAAATCTAGAGTCTGGGGACAGAGGGACCTGGATGAGAGGATCTAAGCTTCTATCCTTTTGTCACCAACTGGACTTGAACATCGAGAACCGGCCTGACACACTACCATCCTTCTCCTCAAGTAGAGGAAACAGCTGGATAGACCTCCTCATTACTAGGAACCTCAATGCTGAAGTCCAAATGGAAATTCTAGATGAAGTCACCAATAGTGACCACAACCTGCTTAATTTCTCCTGCTCTTTCCGCAATAGCCTCTGGCTAACTTCAATAAGATCCAAATAAATGCCCTGTCCTGGCTCTCTCTTAAAGCCAACCTGCATAAAATTATTTCCAAAAACCTGAACTTTGAACATCTGAATGCAATAGACCTTAATGAATTTATTGAAAATCTTCAAGCACAAATAAAAGACGTGGCTAGCAGAAAAAACACAACAAATCAAAACTCAGACAATAAGAATCATAGAAGGAAAAAGAAAAATGCAATATGGTGGACCAGGGAACTGGAGATCAAGAGAAGTAAGACAAGGGCTCTAAGACGACTCTTTCAGAAAGAAAGGGACCAGAACATCAGAGCCAATAAAAAACAGGCCTACAAAAGAACCTTGCAGAGTATAAAAAGCTTATCCTCCACACAAAAAAAGTTAAATTCCACGAATTCATTAATAGCATCACCAACAGCAACCACTTCGGAAAAAATTACAATATCATTTGCAACAAGAAAAAAAGAAGCTCAATCAATAAACCGTTAATGAACTCTGCAAGGCACATAACATCCTCCATAGTAGAATCCAACAAAGTCATTCTTGATTTCCACTTCCCGTGGTCTGACAACAGCACATCGACTACATCTTTCAATGAGCCTTCCACTTCCACTACTCAAGACTTCAGCCAGCTCACCTGTGGAGAGGTTGAAGGTTTAATCTCAATATTAAGCCAAATAAAGCAGTGGGAACTGATGGATTACCAGGGGAAATCATAAAAGAACTCTTTTTGCAAATAGAAACTGATTCGTAAATCTTTTAAATTACCTACTTAAAAATGGCATCTTTCCATCATGTTGGAAGATAGCGAGAATCGTGTTGATTGATAAAGAGCAGAAATAACTTAACCACCCCTCGCACTTTCGTCCAATCTGTGTCCTACCTAGTTGGGGTAAAATACTGGACAAAGCCATCTCGGACAGACTCTCCTTCCATCTGGAGTCAGGAAATCTACTCAGCAACAATCAATACGGTTTTTCGCAGAAATAAATCCACTATACTGGCTATCAAAAACATGCTTGATTTCCATAAAGACTCACTTCAAGAAAAGCATTTGACGAGTATCATATCCATTGATCTGTCAAATGTTTTCAACTCAGTCGACTGGAGCATCCTTCTTGCTAAAGTACATTCTCTAAATATCCCGGACTATCTAAAGAATATTATTGCAGCCTTCCTCAACGATCGAACTGCTGAACTGAACGGACATCACAAGAAATACAATAGAGGTATCCCACAGGGTTCGAGCCTAGGCCCAATCCTGTGGAACATCTTCATTAACGACCTATTTATGATAGATTACGGGCCCAACACAAAAGTCCAAGCCTTTGCGGATGACATTCTGCTGATGACTAAAGCATCTGCGGCCTACAGTTTCACCAAAGACTGTAGAGTTGCATTAAACAAGCTTCAAAACTGGACGGAAAGAAACCTTATGACCATCAACAATAGTAAAAGTATTTTCACCATTCTTGCAAACAAGAATATCTCTAGAATCCCAACAATTAAAATAGGAAACACCAGAATAAACTATGCTAAGCAATTTAAATACCCTGGAATCCATATTGACTCTAGACTTAATTTTTATTTACCATCTAAACCAAACGCAGGATAAAATAAACAACCTCTTTCATAAACTTTACAGAATCTCCAGAGCCACCTGGGGCCTCCAACCAATCATAAAAAAAAAAAAAGAAATTTATATTAAAGTCATTGAGAGAATAATAGCCTATGGTCATGAGGTTTGGTATCAAACAAAGTGAAGCAGAACGTCAAACTGCTGCAACTGCAAAGGATTGGACACATTAACATCACTAAGTGTTACAGGACCGTATCCACCGATGCTCTACAAGTATTCGCAGGCCTTCCTCCACTGGACATTAAACTAAATTTGCTTCAAAAATTATTCCAGCTGAAATACTATAATCAGGATCTCTCTTGATAACTTTATCATTCAAACTCTTTCTCTTTCCTCATAAGTATCGTTCCTCCATGGACTAAACTCTCCATTCCTTGGCATTTCTACAATCATCATACCCAAGGGGCACTGATATTCACAGACGGCTCCAAAATGGACAACAAAGTAGGAGGGGCTTTTGTTGCCATTGAGAACAATCACGAATTTTTCAACTTTCAATTCAGACTTAGCAACCACGCCACAGTTTACCAAGCTGAACTGATGGCCATCAAATTAGCAATAGACTTTTCAATAAATAACCAAGTTTCCCATGTAAGCATCATCACAGATTCGAGATCAGTGCTCCAGGCCCTAGAGAACCCCAACAATATTGAAGACGACATTTATCAAATTAAAAGAAATATTAAGAATTTTGCTGGCGAAATTCATCTGTTCTGGATTAAAGCTCACCAGGGTTTTCTGGGAAATGAAAGAGCAGATGAATTAGCCAAAGAAGCCACTCTTTTTCCATCCATTAACTTCCATTTAAACTACAATAGTCGCTTCATCAAAAATTAATTAAACAGGAAACTTTGACTGAATGGCAAAATAAATGGACCAACTCACTGAAGGGTAGAGAAGTGTTTACCCTCTACCCGGAAGTGAAAACCACAAGAATACAAGGGATTTCTTCCTAAACATGATCATAACAGGGCATGGGGCAATTGCCTCATACCAAGCAAGATGTTTTAATAAGTCAACAACCTGCAATTGTGGCCACCCAATAGAGGACCGAAAACACATTATTTACGACTGCCCGCAGTGGAACAACGTTCGAAGTGTTTATTTCCCAAGAAATATCACAGAACCAAGTTGGAGCTGCTACTCCATAACCAAAATCCAAGGCAGGTCTCAGAATTATTATGAACGCCAAACTACAAGCCTCCTTCAAACGGTTGAAGATAGTGATAGTGATTCATAACTGTTAATTTAAACCATAATGAACTAAAATAGAACTTTCTCCTGCAAGAAACATCACTCTCTCAAACTCTAGCACCATGTGTATCATTAACCCAGAATTTTATTTTCTTGTAATTCTTTTGTCTTGTCTCTTCTTTGTAATCGTGTTATCCTGTATGTATGTGTGTACTTTTGTATTTTGTATCATGTAACCTTTTATTATGATTTCAATAAAGAATGGTATTTAGTCTGATCCCAGGTTGGGGTAAGTACTGGGTTTCCTGGCCAGCTCTGGTGCTGAGCGTCTGAGCCGGGTCCTTCTGGTTTCTGGACTGGTGTTGCTGTCGTGACACTGTCCATTAGCGGCGCACGGCTTCGGCCAGGTCGTTCACCTGTAATAGAATTATCACATGAACTTGACACATTTACATTTAATGACTTGTTAAGGATAAGTGTGTTGCAATGGTTAAAGGATCCAGAAACTTTGGCCTTTGCAAATTATTTTACGACACATTACTAAAATCGGCCCCATCAACGGGCTGCATGCTTTAGAAAAATTCAACTATTAATATTAATATGACTATAGAAAGATAGCATAAAGATATAAAATACAACAGTGATTTAAAAGGAAAATGTGGTGGTCGTTTGGACAAGACCATACATTAAATGAAATCTTTGCAAGTTGAAATAATGAATAGGATATCCTCATTACAATGTGCAAAATTAACAACAAAAAGATTATCAGAAATAAACATAAAATAGCACAACATAATCCAGACAATATTAACATTTATAAAAAAAATGAGTGGTTTGTTCCCTGCTTTACATCTCTAGGTGATGTGTATCCCGTAATTAAAAATATATATATATTAATTCCGGACATTCCTATAAATTGATATGCGACACGTGTCAAATTTGCTTGCATCTATTTCGATGTAGTTGAGCAAATTCATGCATAAAATATAATACGTGTAAATATATTCATATTGTATACATGTAGGATTTGTTTGTGTGCTAATCACCAGATGGCGACACATCACGGATTATGTGTCTTCGACACAAACCTTTTGCCATGTAGTGGCAGTATTCGACTTTGAACTTTGGCCCAGGGAGAAGGAGAGCAACCCCGTAGATGGGCGCGAGGAGAAGAACGCTGGCCGACACCGAGAGAAAATGATTATGATGTATTAATAATTAATGTAAATATCGCTGTACATACATTAGAACTTTATTAAATGTCTGTTGCTGAGAGAAAAACAACGTTTCGTTATTCTGCTATGAAATATGGGGTGTATTTCATAGCAGAAACCCCTAGACAACCCACTCCTGCCATTATACTTTTGCTAGACTGGTAGAGAAGTCTACAAAAATTTGGGGGCATCGGCCGGGATGAATTTGTTGGGCTGTTGGTAGAAGCCATTTTGTTAGAAGCGTTCGAGATAGCCGTCCCGGTTATAAATGATACATCGATATAAGGCCACCCTGGCCAAGAAATGTTGGAGAGAAATATATCAGTTTTCGGAGCACAATGAGATAGCCATCCCGGTTATAGCAAGTTGTTTTTGGATATCCGGCCACGCTGGCCAAGAAGTTTAACGCATTCTATATTTGATAAGGAGATAGCCACGCCTGCTATAAGTGATTCTGTGAAGGAATGCCGCCCTGGCCAAGAAGCATTGGAAGAGAATCAATTTTCCGTTTTCGGCGCACACTAAGATAGCCACCCCGGCTATAGCAAGGATAAAGGAAATTTTTTTGTGTGTACCCGGCCAATAACTTTTGAGTGACACATTCGATATTTGATAAAAAGGGCCACCCTGGTCTGGGCATTGGATGAAACTTTCAGATAAGACGTTTTACAATAACTTTTTGTTTTCATATTTGCATGATGATATTTAATTTTAATTATTGCATTTTTCTTTGATTTTTAAAAGTGAAACTAATTCTATAAAATAATCGTTTCCATTCTCAAACAAAAAGGCTTTGATACCATACATAAGTTCTCACAAGATAATCTTGCAATAGCATACACCGATGGATCCTGACAAATTCCTCAATAAGGAGGTGCAGGCATCTTCTTTCTACTTCCAAATGGAAGTAAATACCATCATAAAGTGAACACAGGCCTGATAGCTTCAAACTTCACCAGCGAGCTCATAGCAATTAAAGAGGCTGTTGCTTTATATCTAAATGACTCAAATATCTCAGGCCTCACTGATGGGTTAATGATTTTTCTGACTGCAAGTCAGCTCTGGAAGCAATTAAAAATGAAGATACTAACATCTGCGATAAATGTTCTGCTAGAGACTTTTCACTGTAGAGGCAAATCATGTCATCTTCAATGGATTCCTGCACATGTCACCATTGAGGGCAAGAATGCGCTGACACTTTCGCCAAAGAAGCCAGGGACAATGATCAACCCAGGACTACCATCACACTTGCAGATGCTAACGCAGTTGCCAAAAGCCGACTAATTCCTCATAACTTTAAGAAGCCACTCATCACGAACTTCAACTGCCCTTAGTCATTATCAGACTCAGAACTAATCACTACAGATGGATGAAAATTATCCCAGACAAGACCAGGGAATATTGCCGCAACGCTTTCCTAACACCTAAGCATTCTAGAGTGCCCAATACTTACTCCCCATGTTTTGCTATCATCGCATCGGAGACACTAAATTTTATTCAATCTCTTAAAACTAAAAAGCTCCAGGCAAAGACAACATAAACAATGCCATGATCAAACATCTTCCACTTAAATTTGTTCTATGGCTAATTATCCTCAACCATAGTTTAAAATATTCAAATTTTCCTAGCTGCCGGAAGACAGCCATAATCACTCCACTACACGAAAGAAGCACTGATGAAAATCATCCGCAAAATTACAGACCAATTTCTTTACTGGGCAGCCTCAGCAAAATTTACGAACACGCCATATTAACACGTATCACTCATTTTTGTACTCACAACCAATTCCTGAACAATTTGGCTTCAGGAAATCACTCAGCAGCACACACCAACTTGTCAGGTTTCTGAACTCATACATGACGGTTTTTCAAAACAGAGGAGATAGATATATGGAGATAGAGGTATATGGACGCTAACGCTGCCAAAATACCTCAATAATGTCATAATGTCTATCTGTCTCATCGCCTTTTCACCCTGCTTCTGCGCTTCGTCTTCATGTACTCTGCAATCATTACCTCGATTACGATTTTAGTGTTGGCTGAATTTTTCCTTTACTTCCGCGTCTCGTTTCTCTACTCGCTGCATTTGTTTGATTCTCTTTTTTGGATTTTGCTTTTATTTATTTTTATTTTTCTATTTTATTATCAAAATTTCTTTCTTTCTTTTTTTTTATTAAATTACTTATATATTTATACATAACCTTTGTTTATTTGTTCCTTTTACTTTTTAGGCAAGTTTCCTTTGTCTACTTTGCTGCTGTTTCATGCATTGTATTTGCTCTTCTTCTCAAAATTTATCCAAGATGAAGCTCTCAGTTGCTACCATGCCAAACCATCAACACCAAAGCTCAAGAAAGGAATCGCCATCAAAAGAACAATTTCCCTTTTCTACTCTTCTGCTGTCTTATGCACTGCATTTATCTCCCCATCTGATGTTTTTCCATGATAAAGGCTTGTGGCTACCTAGTAGCCAAGGTGCTTCATTAAATACAAATTTGTTATTATCTAATCGCTTAGTCGGCTGTCGACGGACCCCTTTGATTCCCTTAGGTTCCTCACCGTTCCTGTTACCATCTTTTGAGCCAGCAGAACCAATTGTTTTCATGAGTTATTACTCTAGAAGTTCTCACCATGTCCATTGATCAAAAATAGAAATCAATTGAATTACCAGTGCTGCACTAACACCTCTGAGACCTTGCATTTCTGCTTCTTTGATGATATGGAGATTTAGGGGTAGTTCAGCCGCATAGATACTCCTTCAAGTGTTGTCCGTTGCCTCGCCAGCAGAAAATGTGTGGAAGTGCTTAAATCTAAATTAGCGAAACTTGGATTATCCCTAAAAAAAGATAATTGTATCCATAACGACTGATGGTTGGTTGGGGTTTTATGGCACAAGAGCCAGTTTTTGGCTATGCTGCGCCAAACAAGGTGGTAAAATGTAGAAGGGAATTAGCAATAAAACAAGTTAAATTCGCAACTCCGTAAAAACATCATTAAAAACCATGATAAATATACGCAAAAAAAACCCATGAAAGACAGATTCGCATAAGACAAAAGCAGAGTTTTAAAAAAAAAATTAGAATTAATAAGTCAAAATACAGGATTTAAAAATGTATGCATAAAACATGAAATAATTTGTTCCAAGTTAATGTAAAAATGACAAAATGTGCATGATACATGGTTAAAAGATATGATATGCAAATAAATATTAAAAACAGATCAGTCAGAAATCATCTCCGTCTCATTGTACCCGACTATATTGCTGTCTGTGGTGTCCTCTGTTGTAGTTTCTAACGACTGATGGAGTAACAGTTATGAAAAAAAGTTGGAAAATTGATTGGTAAAAGTCAACAATTGTGCTATACTCATGGAATTCAGTTAGATTGGTTAGTTAGTTGGTGAAGTTTAATGACACAAGAGCCAGATTTGGCTAAGCTGTGCCAAACAAAGGTGCTTTGTTTAAAATGCTGATGCGAATAAGAGTAAAATAATTAACATAAGTATAAAGAGGTAGAAGCGAAACAATATAGAAGTGGTTAAAATACTAAAAAGTCAATTTCAAGATCTAAGAGAAAAATTAAGTAAAATCATGAATATAGCACAATTGTTATCTCAACTGGATAAAAATGACAAAAATTAGTAAGACACACATTCAAATGTGAAAATTTTCACATAAAATCCATCAGTCCAAGACCATGTCATCTACATCGTATTCCACACAGTCATGAGAGCTTTCTGTTGAGAGAGTGGCGGTGTCCGAATCTGAAACGGTTGTCCTTTCAGGAGGCTTGTTAAATCGTTTTTTATGAAGCACAAAATTTTTAGTTTTAGAGTGCAATTTTCCTAGGTGTTTGGTTTGTTTGATGAAAGAATCTGCACTTAGTTAAATGTACTTGCGTAATGGGTTGTGATTTAGTAGTGGCTGAAGTCTGCTGATCCGAAATAGATGGGGCAGATATCAAATTGACAGATAGAGCAGAGTTCTTAGTTGGCGGTTTTGGTGTGGAAAGTGACCGTAACAGTTTAAGTGGTTGTCAAACAATTAGCGGCAGGGAAGAAAATTTTTCGACCCGTTTTCGTGACTCGAACAGACAAGATAGCCTATTACTAAAATGGATCGTAACAACAGAACAATACACAATTTTATCGTTGTTGGCTTTAAAACAAAAGAAAAGACGACTTCGGTGCAAGAAATTTATAGAAATCGAAGATTGCAAGGTGCCTCGGATAATTTAATAGAAGAAATGATACGGAAAGTTATTTCAATTTCTTACTGATGACACCCATACAGTTCGATCATCTTCTAACACTTGTTGGGCCGGTAATTTCTAAAAAGAATACGAATTATCGTGAATCTATTCAAACGTAGGATAGACTAGCCCTTACCTTAAGGTATGTGTATGCATTTTTACCATATTCTATTTCATGATCATTGAATTTAATACTTTTTGAAATTGTTGAGTATTTTAATTTTAAAAATAAATGAGGTAAGATATGCTCCTACTCATAAATTTTGGAGTAAAAAATTGTATTTTATTTTTAAATAATCAGTGAGTGACATTCAGCACAGAATATACATAAATTGCATGATGGAATTTTTTTTTTTTTTTTTTTTCAATTTTATATTTTATATTTTATATGAATAAAAACTTAAATTAAGTGTAAAATACTTTTGTTCAAATAATTCGTAAAAAATATGTAATAAGAAATATTTTTATGGAATTTAAAATAATTATTAATTAAACTACACGAAATAGTTTCATCATTTATGGATAACTTTAATTTTAATGATTGTAATAGTATAATGTGTAATTCTCATTACTGGGCTTTTCAGATTCTTGGACAGTGGAGATTTATGGTCAATTTGCTCTACACAATTAGAATTGGCCGATCAACTGAAGTCGGATCATCCGAGAGACTTGTGAGGTTCTCAGGGATAAATTATATCCCATTGTTTTGGCAAGGCCAAGCAGTAAAAAACGGCTGCCTATTGCAAATAAGTATTTGTCCACACGGCAATTTCAAATTACATTGGATCAATAGACGGAAAACATGTATTAATTCAAGTAAATTATACAGTTACAACAGTAACTATAATTAACTATAAATTTTGATAATTCACTATTAATTTTAAGTAATTGAAATATATTTTCACAATTTATTTTAGTTTCACTTTTTTTTTAGTTATATCCGATATAAATGTAATAAACGTTTTTTTTTCATGCTCCGCCCAATACTAGAAGTCAGTACCATAATTATAAGGGAGGCTTTAGCATTGTTTTGCTAGCCTGTGTGGATGCTGACTATAAATTTGTGATTGTTGATATTTGGTCAGAAAGAAGGTCATGATAGTGACGGCAGTAGCATTGGCCAAGTCATTGAATATAACAAAATCAGCATTCCAAGTGGTGCAGCATTGCCTTCAACGAAGAAGGTCATGCCATTTGTTTTCGTTGGTGACGAGGCATTTCCCCTAAAGAAGCTTCCCTTTCCAGGAAATACCCTTCCTAAAGAAAGGCGCATTTTTAACTACCGATTATCAAGAGCTGGGAGGTGTGTAGAAAATGCTTTTAGTATTATGGCGACAAGGTCTCGAATATTTCGGAAACCTATTACTACCAGTGTGGAAACATGCTAAGCAATTGTTGCAGCTGCTGTATGCTTGCATAATTTTCTGAAGCTTGCGGATGATACCATGCCACCTTTATGGTACACGAACACCTTTAAAACTCGATTTTCGATGAAAATTTCGATTTTTCGTTTTTTATATCGCTTTAAAGCCCGATTCTTTAACTTTCTAAACGCGTTTAAATTTTGTTTCTATCTCTTACAGAAGCAAAGTTATGGCTATTTAAATTGTGCTGACTGTCACATTTTTGAAACCGGAAGTAACTTTTCTGAAACCGAAACTAGTTTGTTTACATTTATTTTTTGCTTATTATGAGCGTTAAAATGTTTTCAAATGAAAATAATTACAATTTAAATGTTTTAAAAATATTAAAAATATCTGGCATTTCTACATTTGTTTAATTATCTGGCAATAAATCTAGTTTCTTTTGTGTTGTTTACTTTGTAACGATTGTTTTCATCACTATTTCCAATCCATCTGTTTATCGTGTTTTATTGATGAATCAACACTATTTTTTATATTAAAAATGACAAAAAACATTTCTCGAAGAAGGAAACGACAGTTTAATGGCAATCAATTTTTAAAAAAAATGTAAAAACAATGCTAATGCGAGTAATGGAACAAGTACCATAAGTGAATCAAAACTTTCAGTGAATTTGAAATCTTATGATTTCCACCAGCAAGAATCTTTCAAATTCATTAGTTGGGAACAGAATTATTGACATTGAAATATTAGGTAATGTCTTTTCGGAACTGTCATGTCCCAAATGCTTTAATAGTAACATTTGCTTATTTGAAGATTCAAAATATGGACTGTGCTCCCACTTCACTTTGAAGTGTGATTTCTTAAAAGGATTTTCTTCAACCCAGAAAACACTAAATGTTCCTGAAGTAAATGAAAGATTTGTCTATTGCATGGAGGCAGAGGCCTTTCTGCAGCTTTTAAATTTTGTGCAACAATGAATTTGCCAGCACTTTCAAAATCAGGTTATAAAAAGCACGAGGACAAACTTTTGAAAGTTGTGACAGATGTAGCAGAATATTCTATGTGCAATGCAGCTATGGAAGTTGCAGAAACTTTTAACCGTGATGAATGTGGTGTTTCTGTAGATGGAACATGGCAACGTAGAGGACATACTTCATTAAATGGCTGTGTCGCTTTAATTTCTATTGATACTAGAAAAGTATTAGACTTGGAAGTTATGTCTTCGTACTGCCCCACCTGCAGAAAACTACAAAAAATGCATAAGAATGCTGAATATGTTGCTTTAAAAGCAGACCATATAAAGCAATGCAACTATGAATGCTCTTCTGCCAAAATGGAATCTATTGGGGCTCATCGAATATTTTCAAGATCGGTGAAATCTCGACAGCTGAAATACACAATTTATTATGGAGATGGTGATTCCAAAGAGTTTTTGTCGGTGAAAACATTTATGGAATAAACAGTGCATTAAATTAGAATGCATAGGCCACATACAAAAAGAGTAGGGTCAAGACTGCGTAAATTAAAATCAAAAACTAAAGGTTTATCTGGTAAGGTAAATTGACAGATGCCTTTATTGATAAACTACAAAATTACTATGGCATTGCAATACGTAGCAATATTGCCAATTTAAAAAATATGCAGCAAAGTGTACTATCTGCATTATTCCATTGTGCGTCGAACAAAAATCCATGCATGGCCAGTGTCCCATTGGGAAAGAAAGTTGGTGTTATTATCAGCAAGCTATAGCAAATGGGAAAACCATGAGTGAAAAATACACTAGCCTGCCAAATAATATTCTGGATATAATCAAACCAGTGTTTTTTACAGTTATGCTCAAGAGATCTGCAAAAATGTCTGCACGGTAAAACACAAAATGCAAATGAAAGCTTTAACGGTACTTTATGGCAAAGAGTGTCGAAAGAAGTTTTTGTTTGGCTGAAAACTGTTAAATTACGAGCCTATGATGCAGCAATTCAATTTAATGAGGGATATATGGGCTGCCTAAAGGTGTCTGAAAAGCTGAACATAGAAAATCCTGGATTTTTTACACCAAAAGGCTACAAACATCTTGATAACCTCAGAATTCAAGAATCCAAACGGTTATCAACAGCTTATGTAAAGAAGCGCGGAAAACTTTTGAGAGCCCTCAGAAAAAAAAACGACAATCTTATTTAATGACAAAGAGGATGACACTTATAAAACAGGAGGATTCTAACATGTACAATAGTATTTTAAAAATTTATTTACATTTAAATTTGTTTTGTGCTATAACTCAAAATGTGTTTTTATGCTTTTTGTTTCCACATTGAAACACCATAACTAAAATAATTTTGATCAAATGTCACAAAAATTGGTAGAAATATTTATCATAAGTGTTTACAGGGAATAGACCTTGGAAAAGATTCTAGCTACATAAATATTTTTTTTTTTATTTTAATTGTTAAATTTGAAAATGCATGTAAATTTTTGAACAATTTTTGTGTCGACAACGTTTAAACCCATACAAAATAATAAATAATAAAGATATAAATTTACCAGAGGTATATTCCCTGTAGAATGTTAGTACAAGCACATACAAAACTTAGAAATTTAAAAAATATTAATTTTATTTTTGAGTTATGTTTTGTAACAGTATCAATTTTTGGTCACTTTTACCCTTATTTTATCCTATAAAATTAAAAAAAAAAAAATTATTACATTTTTTTCTGTGATATTCTAAGTTTTTAGCTGTATTCAATCCAAAAAATATGTACAAAGATAAAATATTTTAGTAATTTCAAAAAATTTCTCCGAAGGTGTTCGTGTAAGAAAGAGTGGAATACCTACACAGGGCAAAACATGCCAACGCCACTCCTGCTCCCAGCAAACAACAAAAACCACCCTTACACGTCGCAGGTGAAACGAAAAGAGACCACTTGATTCCGAAGGCTTCAAAACCTCCCACCTAAGCACCTGGTCAGAGGAACAACTGCCAACTCCACTCCCAAGGCTACTTCTCCTTTGCCGTCAGGTAGTACTAACATTTATACTAAACTTTCCTCTAATATCGATATGACGATGAGCCCCCTGCGCAGTCACACAAACTCAGGATCCCGCCGTTCTTCGTTAGACCTAGTGCCAACTGGATTCTACACTCATGTCCATAAATTAAGGATAATTCAGAATCACACAGAAATTGAACTCTAAAATAAAAATTTCACCTGTAGAATTATCACACACATCTTGAAGAAGAATATGCAAAATTACAGGAAACCACCAGATGGCGCGGATAGTACGTCACAATGACGAGAGTGTAAGAGAGGGGTATATAAGGAATGGTGGCAAAGAAGTAAAATTTTTCACAAGCGCTTTAAAAGCCTTTCAGTGCAATAACCGCATAGTTATGGCACAAAGGAAGCATTTGGATGATTTTTTACGCGGTAGAATTATCGGACGACTGGAATGTGGACGTACCCAGCTGGAAGTATCCGAGGAACTTGGAATCGCCCAGAGTGTCATCTCAGGCTTTGGCAACGATTCCAAGATGATGGTAATGTGAGTAGATGTTACAGCACAGGTCGCCCCCGAGTTACAACGCCGAATGAGGACCGGTATTTAGCAGTTACTGCCAAAAGAAACAGACGGAGCACAGCATCAGACCTGTCTCGTCAGCACTCTTCAGCTACCGGTACGACAGTTTCAAAGCAGACCGTGTACAGACGCTTAGGGCACATATGTATATATGCTCGTTGGCCTGTCAGATGTATTCCACTTACCGCAAGTCACTGTCGCCTGCGATTAACCTGGAGTAGAGAGCATGCATTGTGGAAACCGCAACAGTGGTCTTGTGTGATGTTTTCCGACGAGTCCAGGTTTAGTTTGCAGTCTGATTCTCGCCGGACTTTCATATGGAGAGCGCCAGGTACCCGTTACCACCAAGAGAACACCAATGAACGACACCGTTACGGTGGTGCAGGATGGCTCGTTTGGGGAGGAATTATTCTTGATTCCAGAACTGACCTGCATGTTCAGAGTGTAACGATGACAGGCCACATCTATCGGGATGTCATTCTGGAACAACATGTACGTTTGTTTCGGGGCGACATGGGTGCTGAATTTCTGTTTATGGATGACATGACGCCCGTCCTCACCATGCAAACATTGTAGACGAATGCCTTCAATTGGAGGACTTGAATCAATAGAGCATGTATGGGATATGCTTGGCCGACGAATTGCAGTCCGTCAACCCCCTCCCACCTGTCAACTGGAACTTCGGAGGGCATTGCTTGATGAGTGGTGTAATATTCCCCAAGATCAGATTGATAATTTGATACTCAGCATGCCTAGGCGTTGTAAGGCCTGTATTGCATCGTCCGGGAGACATACTCCATATTAACCATCATACTAACCATGTTATATTGTTTTTTTGTAAATAGGTTCTTTTTTGAAATTTGCTCCAGGGAGTAAAAATCGTTTTATTAATTATGTCAAACATATAGCATCTTTTTTTTTATCTTTAGCTTTTGTTTAATAAATACTTTACAAATAAGTCAAATTTGTTTTGCTTCTGTCTCTTTACCTGAACTTCATTATCCTTAATTTATGGAAACGAGTGTAAATCAGGGATCTTAAAACGCGCCGCACCCTCGATGAAATCAGTCCAGTCAAGGGACAATTTCCTTAAATTGACTGTAGACTTCGAGAAAGAGATGCGCTAAATCGACCCTCGTTAATATGAAGGCCGAATTCAAGTGCTTTAACTTGAAGAAGGGTCGCCCAATAAAGGTAGTCATCAGAGGGCTACTTTCTTTTACCAAACACGAACCCATCATGGAGGAGGCTATAAAAGCTCATGGGTTCAATGTTCTTAAATTCTAGCAATTAACAAAATTCGGGTCCAAACAGCCAATGCTTCTTTTCTACGTCCAAGTGGCTAACAGCTTGAACGTAGCAGAAATACATGGAATATCCGAGATGTTCGGGACACGAGTCTCGATTGAAAAATTGAGGGAGAGGAATTCCCCTAATGTTTTCGAGGACAGGGCTTCTGGAATAGTAGCGAGGCCTGCCACCTGCCACAGAAATGTGTGGAAGTGCGCAGCTGACCATGCAGCCAAGGACTGCAACCCTGACTTAGAAACATAGGACCTGAAATGTGCAAACTGTTTGGGAAACCATTCGGCGAACTGGCGCCAATGTCCCAGTTTTCCACTGAGAAAACAAAGCCCTTTACTAGACCAACCTAAGAAACAGGTTGCTAAACATAATTCGATCAAACCCTACCCCAAACTTCACCAGGACTCAGTCATATCAACCTAAGCAGAGTAATAGTAGTTATTCCGACGTAGTAGCAAATAGGACCGAAATCGTTCAACAATCGGATTATAAACAAAGCCCCCTCCTCCAATGGGAGAACCAGGAAAGCAAGGCTGCGCCTCATTCTCTCCACCTCGGCTCTCGAGCTATTCAGAACTTTGGTGCATTTCGCGCACGACACAACGATAAACTTCCCCGTCTTACTGGAGGCTATTAGGTTGGCCCTGCCGACCCTTCAGTCTGATGAAGAAAAAAAACTTATCTTCGAACTATATCATATGAACTTATTCGGTTAAGTTAGTTGCAAAAGAAATAATAGAAACCTACAATCTCTTCGATTTGGTTTTGGAATGCCAGCGGCATCTGCCCAAAATTGGAGGAAATCAAAGAGTTTATTTCTGATCATGAACTAGACATTTTCTAATTCAAGAAACTTTTCTCAGACCAGGGCTCACTCAGAGATACAAAATTTTACTCTTTATAGAACAGACAGTACCAATACAGGCACACGCAGAACTTACGGCGGTATTTGTGTTTATGCTATGAACGATCTAGTTCATCACCAAAAGCCAAGTCTAGAGCTTCGAACCATTGAAAACCATTTGCTTATATATTTTTTATATCATTCATTTAAAAATTGCATTAAAAACTTAATTCCTTATTCCGTCCTTTTTTTTTATCAAGTATGAAAACTTTCAATTTCCTCATTCATTCGTTCATTTAAAATGTCAGGACGTGGGTCTCCCTTCCCGACACCGAAATGGACTTATCTCCTTCGGGAGATGAGGCAAAACGTCTCTCCGAGACGACCCCCCCTAATGCTCAATCAGCCAATGACCCACCACCCGTTATAACGGATCAATTCTTATATGATAACGTAGACGAACAGCTAAAAATCATTGAACTAAAATCAAAACTAACTGCAGGCTGGTTCCGCCCAGCAGTATGCATAAATAACCCTGAACTTGCTAAAAAATATGACTTGATTTACGAGAACAACATGAAGGAGATGAATGCGCGTTGCGCTAATCTCCGCATATCGCACATGATGTGCCAATAACTATCAATGACTTAAGGTACACGAACACCTTTAAAACTCGATTTTCGATGAAAATTTCGATTTTTCGTTTTTATATCGTTTTAAAGCCCGACCCTTTATCTTTCTAAACGCGTTTAAATTTTGTTTCTATCTCTTACAGAAGCAAAGTTATGGCTATTTAAATTGTGCTGACAGTCACATTTTTGAAACCGGAAGTAAGTTTTCTGAAACCGAAACTAGTTTGCTTACATTTATTTTTGCTTATTATGTGCGTTAAAATGTTTTCAAGTGAAAATAATAAGAAATAAATAAAATTTAAATGTTTTAAAATATTAAAAATATCTGGCAACACTACATTTGTTTAATTATCTGGCAACAAATCTAGTTTCTTTTGTATTGTTTACTTTGTAACGACTGTTTTCATCACTATTTCCAATCCATCTGTTTATCGTGTTTTATTGCTGAATCAACACTATTTTTTATATTAAAAATGACAAAAACACTTCTCGAAGAAGGAAACAACAGTTTTATGGCAATCAATTTTAAAAAAGGTAAAAACAATGCCAATGTGATTAACGGAACAAGTACTATAAGTGAATCAAAACTTGCAGAGAATTTGAAAACTTATGGTTTCAACCAACAAGAATCTGTTTCAAATTCATTAGTTGGGAACAGAATTATTGACATTGAAATATTAGGTAATGTCTTCTCTGAACTGTCATGTCCCAAATGCTTTATTAATAACATTTGCTTATTTGAAGATTCAAAATATGGACTGTGCTCCCACTTCACTTTGAAGTGTGATTTCTTAAAAGGATTTTCTTCAACCCAGAAAACACTAAATGTTCCTGAAGTAAATGCAAGATTTGTCTATGGCAGGAGGCAGAGGCCTTTCTGCAGCTTTTAAATTTTGTGCAACAATGAATTTGCCAGCACTTTCAAAATCAGGTTATAAAAAGCACGAGGACAAACTTTTGAAAGTTGTGAGAGATGTAGCAGAATATTCTATGTGCAATGCAGCTAAGGAAGTTGCAGAAACTTTTAACCATGATGAATGTGGTGTTTCTGTAGATGGAACATGGCAACGTAGAGGACATACTTCATTAAATGGCTGTGTCGCTTTACTTTCTATTGATACTAGAAAAGTATTAGACTTGGAAGTTATGTCTTCGTACTGCCCCATCTGCAGAAAAAACTACTAAAAATGCATAAGAATGCTGAATATGTTGCTTTAAAAGCAGACCATATAAAAGCAATGCAACTATGAATGCTCTTCTGCCAAAATGGAATCTATTGGGGCTCATCGAATATTTTCAAGATCGGTGAAATCTCGACAGCTGAAATACACAATTTATTATGGAGATGGTGATTCCAAAGGGTTTTTGTCGGTGAAAACATTTATGGAATAAACAGTGCATTGAAATTAGAATGCATTGGCCACATACAAAAAAGAGTAGGGTCAAGACTGCGTAAATTAAAATCAAAAACTAAAGGTTTATCTGGTAAAGGTAAATTGACAGATGCCTTTATTGATAAACTACAAAATTAATTGTAATACTAGCAATACGTTGCATTGTAATACGTAGCAATGTTGCCAATTTAAAAAATATGCAGCAAAGTGTAATATCTGCATTATTCCATTGTGCGTCGAACAAAAATCCATGCATGGCCAGTGTCCCATTGGGAAAGAAAGTTGGTGTTATTATCAGCAAGCTATAGCAAATGGGAAAACCATGAGTGAAAAATACACTAGCCTGCCAAATAATATTCTGGATATAATCAAACCAGTGTTTTTACAGTTATGCTCAAGAGATCTGCAAAAATGTCTGCACGGTAAAAACACAAAATGCAAATGAAAGCTTTAACGGTACTTTATGGCAAAGAGTGTCGAAAGAAGTTTTTGTTTGGCTGAAAACTGTTAAATTACGAGTCTATGATGCAGCAATTCAATTTAATGAGGGATATATGGGCTGCCTAAAGGTGTCTGAAAAGCTGAACATAGAAAATCCTGGATTTTTACACCAAAAGGCTACAAACATCTTGATAACCTCAGAATTCAAGAATCCAAACGGTTATCAACAGCTTATGTAAAAGAAGCGCGGAAAACTTTTGAGAGCCCTCAGAAAAAAACGACAATCTTATTTAATGACAAAGAGGATGACACTTATAAAACAGGAGGATTCTAACATGTACAATAGTATTAAATGTATCGACAACATTTAAACCCATACAAAATATAAAAACCTATACAGCTTAACCGATACCCATACAGTTTTTAGCTGTATTCAAACCAAAAAAAAATGTGTACAAAAGATAAAATATTTTAGTAATTTCAAAAAATTTCTCCGAAGGTGTTCGTGTATCTTAAGAGTGGAATACCTACACATGGCAAAACATGCCAACGCCACTCCTGCTCCCAGCAAACAACAACAAACCACCCTTACACGTCGCAGGTGAAACGAAAAGAGATCACTTGATTCCGAAGGCTTCAAAAGTTTCCACCTAAGCACCTGGGCCGCTTTGGTAGTAATATACATACAAAAGTGCAGCCCAATTGAGAGAAAATTTTATGGAATATTTCTGCAGTGTAGGGCAGCTAGAGTGGCAGGGCCACCATGTGTTAGCACAGGCTGTGCATATTGAATTTATTTTTAGTTTCCTTTAAATAAAGTTTGCATTGACTGATTTTATATTTCTCCTGTTTATGTTATCTTGCTATTATTTTTAGTTAAAATCACTGTTTATAGCTTCTAAATATATATAATCTAATTTTGTTATTAGATGCTAAATTTATATAACAATCAAATAAAAGTATCAATTCACACCAAATTTTTGTGCAAATTATTTTAAAATATGAAATATTATGGTTAATATCTCCTTTGATCAGATTTTTTCCTTTATATTTAGACGTTAGTAAAAATGAATGCATTATTTTACAACAGAATTCAAAGGATTTGCTAGATAATCATCTATCATGCCACCTCTAAAGAGGAGGTACTGTTCTCCTGGCTCTAGTGACACTCTTTCTCCTGATGGAGACACTATTTTAGGTTTATGGAGACAAGAGCAATGTGCACTAAAAACGCTAGGCCGCTTTTTGTAGTAATATACATACAAAAAGTGCAGCCCAATTGAGAGAAAATTTTATGGAATATTTCTGCAGTGTAGAGCAGCTAGAGTGGCAGGGCCACCATGTGCATATTGAATTTATTTTTAGTTTCCTTTAAATAAAGTTTGCATTGACTGATTTTATATTTCTCCTGTTTATGTTATCTTGCTATTATTTTTAGTTAAAATCACTGTTTATAGCTTCTAAATATATATAATCTAATTTTGTTATTAGATGTTAAATTTATATAACAATCAAATAAAAGTATCAATTCACACCAAATTTTTTTGTGCAAATTATTTTAAAATATGAAATATTATGGTTAATATCTCCTTTTGATCAGATTTTTTCCTTTATATTTAGACGTTAGTAAAAATGAATGCATTATTTTTACAACAGAATTCAAAGGATTTGCTAGATAATCATCTATCATGCCACCTCTAAAGAGGAGGTACTGTTCTCCTGGCTCTAGTGACACTCTTTCTCCTGATGGAGACACTATTTTAGGTTTATGGAGACAAGAGCAATGTGCACTAAAAACGCTAGGCCGCTTTTGTAGTAATATACATACAAAAAGTGCAGCCCAATTGAGAGAAAATTTTATGGAATATTTCTGCAGTGTAGAGCAGCTAGAGTGGCAGGGCCACCATGTGTTAGCACAGGCTGTGCATATTGAATTTATTTTTAGTTTCCTTTAAATAAAGTTTGCATTGACTGATTTTATATTTCTCCTGTTTATGTTATCTTGCTATTATTTTTAGTTAAAATCACTGTTTATAGCTTCTAAATATATATAATCTAATTTTGTTATTAGATGCTAAATTTATATAACAATCAAATAAAAGTATCAATTCACACCAAATTTTTGTGCAAATTATTTTAAAATATGAAATATTATGGTTAATATCTCCTTTGATCAGATTTTTTCCTTTATATTTAGACGTTAGTAAAAATGAATGCATTATTTTTACAACAGAATTCAAAGGATTTGCTAGATAATCATCTATCATGCCACCTCTAAAGAGGAGGTACTGTTCTCCTGGCTCTAGTGACACTCTTTCTCCTGATGGAGACACTATTTTAGGTTTATGGAGACAAGAGCAATGTGCACTAAAAACGCTAGGCCGCTTTTTGTAGTAATATACATACAAAAAGTGCAGCCCAATTGAGAGAAAAATTTTTATGGAATATTTCTGCAGTGTAGAGCAGCTAGAGTGGCAGGGCCACCATGTGTTAGCACAGGCTGTGCATATTGAATTTATTTTTAGTTTCCTTTAAATAAAGTTTGCATTGACTGATTTTTATATTTCTCCTGTTTATGTTATCTTGCTATTATTTTTAGTTAAAATCACTGTTTATAGCTTCTAAATATATATAATCTAATTTTGTTATTAGATGTTAAATTTATATAACAATCAAATAAAAGTATCAATTCACACCAAATTTTTGTGCAAATTATTTTAAAATATGAAATATTATGGTTAATATCTCCTTTGATCAGATTTTTTCCTTTATATTTAGACGTCAGTAAAAATGAATGCATTATTTTTACAACAGAATTCAAAGGATTTGCTAGATAATCATCTATCATGCCACCTCTAAAGAGGAGGTACTGTTCTCCTGGCTCTAGTGACACTCTTTCTCCTGATGGAGACACTATTTTAGGTTTATGGAGACAAGAGCAATGTGCACTAAAAACGCTAGGCCGCTTTTGTAGTAATATACATACAAAAAGTGCAGCCCAATTGAGAGAAAATTTTATGGAATATTTATGCAGTGTAGGGCACCTAGAGTGGCAGGGCCACCATGTGTTAACACAGGCTGTGCATATTGAATTTATTTTTAGTTTTCTTTTAAATAAAGTTTGCATTGACTGATTTTATATTTCTCCTGTTTATGCCAGAGATGTACAATGAAGCGTTGGTACTACTCGAAGATTTATGTATTTTGATTTCAAACTTTTCACTCAACCACTATGGTATGCCTTCGCCTGATCGTCCAGCCACTGACTTAGTGAACACTGATATACAACGACAAAAACAATATAACGACATTGACTTAGCTACACTCATTGCAAACAATGAGCCATTACTGACTGTTCGCGCCAACGAGCAGGATACCCCTAGCGGCGAAAAAGTGTGTGTACACATGCGCCTGCGACCGCATAAGTGCGAGTCTGATCAGTGTAACGCCAGAGTGGCAAGAGAGAACATCATGGCTGCGAGTGGATGTGCCTGTGTCGTGTAAATAAAGTGATAGTTGAGTTTTAAACCTTTGGTTTTTTTATTGTGTGAGTGTGATACAGTCCGCTTGTGAAAGAGAACACGTGTGAGTGCTGTTAGTGCTATTGACGATAACATTTTGATCCTTATGAGCCGGAGAGTGGCTCAAACCTGTGGATAGCGTTGTGTCAAGTGAAAAGCTTTGTAAAAGAAGTAAGTGGAAATCCATATATTTAATATTTTGTGCAAACATGTTTAAAGGTGATAAAAAGAAGATTTGCGGCTCATTGCCGCAGAAATAAATTTGATAGTATCTGAAAAATTAACAATTTCAGATTTATATGATGCAATTGAACAAAGTGATGTGTTTAAAAATAGACCAGACATGGTTAAAGACATTGCCAACATGATTATTGACAATCGTAAAAATGAGGAGCAACGGCAAATAGATCTGGAAAAAATAAAATCAGAAGGAATTAAAAATGAATTAGAACTCGCAAAAATTAAAAATGAAAGTAAATCAGAAGTGTGTGAAGGTGAAGCCAAACCAGATACTATTGATCAAGTAATAAAAAGTGTTAGAACTTTAACTGTCAGAATCCCCACTCGACCGGAAGGGTGGAGTTTTTGCTTTAATTCTTTAGAACGCGCATTTAGTATTAAAGAAGTACCTGAGAAATATAAAGCTGAGATTCTGTTAAATTTATTAGGAGAAAAAGCTTCTAATATAATAACTTATTTAAGTGATGAAGATATAAAAAACTATAAGACAATTAAGTCAGTTGTGTTGCGAGTAGTATGAGCCTTCACCACAAGCATGCTTAAATAATTTTAGGAAAGCTGAGCGCTTAAATGAATCGTATGTGCAGTTTGCGTCGCGGTTAACTACTAATTTTGAATATTATTTAAAATTAAGAAAAGTGTCGGATTTTGACACATTAAAGCAATTAATAGTTTCCGATAAGTTATTTCAAACGTTAGATAGAGAAATTGCATCTCACATAGGTATACGACAAGCAGATAGTTGGTTCCCCCAGTAAAATTAGCTGAAGAATGCGATATTTATGTTGCATCGCGTGGAAAGTCAATTTACGAAGGCACAAGTAACTTACAAAAGTAAAACTAATTTTAGAAATTCTAAAATTGTGTCAAAAGTGTTTGTTTCGAGCTTAAAAGATTCAAATTGTATTTTATGTGCTAAAATTCACCATATTTCTAATTGTCCTAATTATTTAAAAATGTCAGTGAATGAGAGAGTTGAGCTTGTAAAACAAAACCATATGTGTTTTAATTGTTTACAAATTAATTGTTCAGTGTCTAATTGCAAATCGAAAGTATCTTGTTTTTGTAAACGTAAACACCATAAAAGTTTACACTACCCGCGCAAAAGCGCAGAGAATCGCGATGAGTTGTATCAGAAAGAACGTAATGAAATCGGTTCCAATACCCCCGTTTTCCCCGACAGCTCAAGAGTTTTTACCAGCCGGTGAAAGCACTTCTCCAAATAGTAATAAATTATTTGCAGCTACGAGCTTTATGCCAAGTGGATCCAAAACAGTTCTATTGAGCACAGCTAAATGTTATTTAGATAATAATTCAGGAAATTCATTAGAAGTAAGAGCGATTTTAGATCAAGGTTCAATGGCCTGTTTTATAACTAGAGAATGTGCGGATAGACTTAATTTAAAGAAAGAAAAAAACTAATCTAGTGGTATCGGGATTAAATGACGCGTCTTTAAATATTAAAAATCAAGTTACTGCTAAATTAAAAAATAATTCAAATAGCTACGAAAGAGAGTTGAAATTTTTAGTTGTTCCCCGAATTACTAATGTAACTCCTAGTAAAATATTAAAAGTTAATATGTATGATTTAAGTAATATTGAGTTAGCGGATCCACAATTTAACATTCCAGGTAGAATTGATATTTTATTAGGCGCAGAGATTTTTTATAGCCTTTTGAGATCAGGACAAATATATCCCCTTGAATCTGGCTTAG
Source organism: Caerostris extrusa (assembly GCA_021605095.1). NCBI lineage: Eukaryota > Metazoa > Arthropoda > Arachnida > Araneae > Araneidae > Caerostris > Caerostris extrusa. Next base: position 58,888 of record BPLR01009722.1, on the reverse strand, counting down.
TTTTACAAAATTCGTGTTTCGGATATGTTGTTTCCGGGAGTGTTCCTAGTGATTTAAATGAGAATATTCATTGTGGATTAATTAGAGATAATTATGAGCAGTTAGATAAAACTGTTAAATCTTTCTGGGAAATAGAAAATATAGAAATGGACATTCCTCCTAATAATGAAACTCGGATATGTGAAGAGCATTACAAAAATAATTTTTATAGAGATATAGAAGGGAAATATGTAGTTAAAATGCCCCTTAAAGAAGATCCTAAGTGTTTGGGAAAATCTAGAGATATTGCGCTAAAAAGGTTAGATTCCTTATGGAGGCGATTAGTGAAAGATCCTGACTATTTATTATTATATAAAGATTTTTTAAGTGAATATGAAGAAATGGGTCACATGAATCAAATTAAAGAAAGTGAAGAAACTGAGGGTACTTATTATATACCTCACTTAGGTGTATACCGTCCCGACAAATTAAAAACAAAACTTCGTGTCGTGTTTAACGCGTCTTCCCCTTACAACAGAAGGAAATTCGCTTAATTCTTTACAATATAACGGAGGGGTAATACAAGACGACCTTTTTTCAATTATGGTTAGATTTCGTAAGCACATTTATTCGTTTTCGGCCGATATTAAAAAATGTATAGAACCATAAACATTTGCCCCAGTCAAAGAAAATTGCAGCGTATTTTGTGGAAAGACGGAATTAATGAGCCAGTTAAAGAATACGAACTCGCAACTGTCACATACGGAACAGTTAGTGCTCCTTTTTTAGCTATGCGCACACTTAAGCAATTAGCAATAGATGAGAAAGATAACTTTCCGGTATCGGCACCTATATTGGCAGAGGACTTTTATATGGACGATGTCCTTTCCGGCGCAAATACTGTAACGGAAGCTCTCAGACTTACTAAAGAGTTAACAGAAATTCTGGACAGAGGTGGAATGCAGTTACATCAGTGGTGCAGCAGTGAAAATTTTCTGACGGAGAGTGATGAGGCTGATTACTCCTTTTCTCCAGAGGAAATAAAAACATTAGGAATAATATGGCAACCTAACAAAGATTGTTTTTCCTTCAAAGTGAAAGTAGACTTTGGTAATTCATTTACAAAGCGTGCAGTGTTATCAACCGTAGCAAAGATTTTTGATCCTTTGGGTTTACTTGGCCCAACTGTGACAAAGGCAAAAATTTTCTTGCAAAAACTGTGGCTAATCAAACTGGACTGGAATGATAATTTGCCTAAAAGAACTTGAGGAATAGCAGGAATTTCTTATAGCTTTAACAACTATCAACAACATTAAAATTCCAAGATGCATATGTATCAGTGAACCGATATGCATCGAACTTCATGGCTTCTCAGATGCTAGTGAAGTCGCCTATGGAGCAGTAGTTTATTTAAAATCTTGCAGTGCTTCTGAGAAAGTGTTTGTGAAACTAATTGCCAGCAAATCTCGAGTTGCCCCGATCAAAACTATTTCAATTCCTCGATTGGAGCTCTGTGCTGCTATCCAAATTAGTGCACAAAGTGTAAACATCTCTAAAGATTGATGTGTCTCGAACCGTGTTTTGAACAGATTCGAAAATTATCCTGGCCTGGATAATGAAAGAACCCTGTTACTTAAAAACATTTGTGTCTAATCGTGTATCAAAAATACAGCAATTTACAAATGTCAAAGACTGGAATTTTTGTGCCTTCTGAAATGAACAGTGCCGACATCATTTCCCGTGGTCTACATGCAGATAAACTCAAGAGAATGAGTTATGGTGGAGTGGACCACCATTTTTAGTGAACAACGAGTATCCTGTAGGTCCGGTGCGGCTTGTGGATGGAGATCTTGCATCAAGGACGAGGATATGATTTCGAGTGAGCTGAAGCTGTCAGCAGCAAATCAAGTGTGTGCTGTGACTCATATTGTGGAGCCTTTAGATATTATTCATAACTGTTCTTCATTTACAAAACTCAAGAGAATCGTCGCCTGGTGCAAAAGATTTATCAACAATACAAGAAATCCATTAAATCGAACTTCTGGTACTTTGACAACTAGTGAACTTTCACAATCATTGGTATGTATTGTTAAAAACATTCAGAGGACTACTTTTATAAAAGAACTTCAAAGCTTGGAGAAGGGTAATTCTATCCCGAACAATAGTGAATTGTTAAATTTGAGTCCATTTCTAGATGATGATGGATTATTAGGAGTGGGTGGAAGACTCAAGAACTCTAACTTACTCTATAATCAAAAATGTCCACTAATTATTCCTGCTAAACATAATTTTACCTTTATTGTTATTAATCATTTTCATGCTTTATATTTTCATGCAGGTGCTGAAACAACCCTATCTTTGATAAGAAATAGATTTTGGATTGTAAGAGGTAGAAATACTGTTCGAAAGATAATTTTTAATTGCATAATTTGTAAAAAAATAAATTCAAAAGGTTCCAATCAAATTATGGGACAACTACCAGCTGCCAGAGTGACTCCTACTCGTGTCTTTAATCGGGTAGGTGTGGACTTTTGTGGTCCATTTGAAATCAAAAATTTCACTGGACGAAGTAAACAGATAAAAAAAGATATTTGTGTGTATATATGTATGTTTCTCTACAAAATGCTTACATTTTGAAATTGTAAATGACTTAACTACTGCAGCATTTTTAGCAAGCCTTAAAAGATTTATAGCTAGAAGAGGTAAGCCTGCAGAAGTGTATAGTGACAATGGTCGAAATTTTGTTGGTGCCAATAGAGAATTAAAAGTGTTTCTCAAATCTTTATTTAAGTTTAAGAGTGCAGAAGAAATTGAGAATTATATGGCTAATGAAGGTATTAAGTGGTTCTTTAATCCCCCTTCTACTCCCACTTTGGAGGACTCTGGGAATCTAGCGTCAAATCTCTTAAATACCATTTAAAACGTATTGTAGGGAAAACAATTTTAAGCTATGAAGAGTTTTTAACTCCTATTGTTCAAATTGAGTCAGTTCTTAATTCTAGACCCCTTTGTCCACTTTCAAGTGATCCAAATGATGTGGAAGCATTAACTCCTGCACATTTTTTAATTGGTTCATCTTTAGTTACATTGCCTGAACCCAATTTTAGTGAAACTCCAACGAATCGATTGAGTCGTTGGCAATTGGTTCAAAAATGACTCAACATCTTTGGAAAAAGTGGTCATCGGAGTATTTAAATAAGCTGTTAAATAGACCTAAATGGTCTAAGGGTAAAAGCAGATATAAAAGAAGGTGATTTGGTGTTAATTAAAAATCCTGATAATTATTGTCCTTTAAAATGGAATTTGGCCAGAATTATCAAAATTCATCCAGGTGAAGATAAAGTAACAAGAGTGGTTACTTTAAAAGATAAAAATGGCACATATAAAAGGCCAGTAGTTAATATCGTACTTTTTGCCTAGTGTTAATGAGGAAAATTAATTGTTATATTGTGTATTTTTTGTGATCTGCTTATTGTGGGAATATTTTTAGGAAAATGTATTTTTTTATTGTGTATTTTTTGTGTGATCAGTGTATAATTTGAGAATTTTGTGAATATTTGAATTCTTAAAGAGTTGAATGTGAACATGTCAACGCCGGGCGGCATGTTCGCGCCAACGCGCAAGGATACCCCCGGGCGAAAAAGTGTGTGTACACATGCGCCTGCGACCGCATAAGTGCGAGTCTGATCAGTGTAACGCCAGAGTGGCAAGAGAGAACATCACGGCTGCGAGTGGCTGTGCCTGTGTCGTGTAAATAAAGTGATAGTTGAGTTTTAAACCGTTGGTTTTTTTTTTTATTGTGTGAGTGTGATACAGTCCGCTTGTGAAAGAGAACAAGTGTGAGTGCTGTTAGTGCTATTGACGAGAACATTGACAGATGAACAAAGAATTATTTACAATCGTATCATGTTGACTGTTGATGGAAAACAAGGTGGATTTTTCTTAGACGCACCTGGTGGGACCGGTACATTTTAGTGTCATTAATCCTTGCAAAGATACGGCTACAACAAAAGATTGCATTGGCAATTGCATCGTAGGGCATTGCTGCTGTTTTTTTGTTAGATGGTGGACGAAAGGCGCATTCAGCATTGAAGCTGCCATTAGACATTCACAGTAAACCAAACGCAATGTGTAATATTAAAAAAAAAAAGCGGAATGGCTGCAGTATTGCAAAAAGTTCAATTACTGTCTGGGATGAGTGTACTATGAGTCATAAACATTCTCTTGAAGCATTTCACAGAACTATGCAAGATTTAAACGGCAATAATCGATTCTTCAGTGGTGCTGTTTTTTACTACTATCTGGTGATATCCGGCAGACATTACCTGTCATTTCTGCTCTACGTTTGCTGATGAAATTAACGCGTTTTTTTTTATGGAAAAACGTTGAAACACCTCGATTGACCATAAATATACGGGTACAATTACAATGATCCATTGGAACAAGTATTTTCAAATCAATTACTGGATATTGGAAACGGTACAATCAGACTACATCAAAATACGCAATGTATCCAATTGCCAGACAATTTCTGCTGTGTTGTTCATTCAAAAATTAACAAATTGAGAGTGTATTTCGGATATTCTTAATCACTTAGACCATAATGGGCTCAGTAATCGTGCAATTTTGACAACAAAATGATGTTGATGAAATTAACTGTTAAAATTTATTGCCAGGCAATCTGATGACTTTTAAAATCGACACCATTGCTGATGAAAAACCAGATCGTCAATTTTCCGATTAAATTTTTTAATTCTCTGGATATGCCAGGAATGGCGCCACACAATCTTCGTATGAAAATTGGTTCACCAGTCCGTATTACGTAATTTAAATCGACCAAAATTATGCAACGGTATACGATTAGTCATCAGAAGAATTATGGAAACGTACTTGAAGCAACGATATTTACTGGAAAGTTTAAAGGCGAAGTCGTCCTGTTGCCTCGAATACCTATACCATCAGAAACTACGATACCTATAAAAGCTACAATTTCCGATACGTTTAGCTTTTATGATGACAATAAATAAGTCGCAAGGGCAGGGAATGGCTATTTGTGGCTTGGACTTGGAGAATCCGTGTTTCTTCCATGGGCAGCTGTATGTTGCATGCTCACGTGTTGGAAAACCATCGAATTTTTATTTTGATGAAAGACAGATTAACAAGAAATATTGTTCATCGCTTAGTTCTTAGTTAAATGAAAGTAATGATTATTAAAAAATTAAATTAGGTAAAATAATTATAAAACAGTGTTAAAAATCAACATTATCTACCTCATTCATTAAATTAATAAAAATTAAAAACATTTTCTATTCGTTGAAGGTTAATTTGAACTTTTCATCGTTCTTTGCCAATATCAATTATATCTAATAATTGAACGAAATACAAAAAAAGCCACAGCAACGCGTGGCCGGGTCTGCTAGTAATATATATATATATATATATATTGCTTGCTAACAAAAATAATTTAATTACCATATTCAGAAATACTTCATAGTTGTATGTGATTGCATTACAAAAAGTTAAAAAAATCCCAAATAATGAAGTTCTTTTAAAGGGCAGAACCTGCTCATATATAGCAAACATTTTATTAGTTCTGAAGGTGATTTCGGTAATTCATCACTAATTATTAAATCTAAACATACGATATCATATAAAATTAATTAAAATAATCAGTTATTTTTTAATATAAATTGATAAAGGTATTGCTTTTTTTTTTTTGCCATTTCGTTGTTTATATCAAATTTCAGGAAATTCTTCACCCATATTTTGAATGGCTGAAAAAATCCTTCACACTAGGAAATTTAAAAGTTGGTGTGATGTATTTAAGTAGTATGTCGTTATTTATGAATTTTTAAATATAGGATAGAAATTAGAAGGAAAAACCTATCAAATATTTTCATTGCCAGTCGATAAACCATCTACAGAAGAAACAAGAGAAGCAACTCGTCAACATGCGAACTTTTTTTTTTTTTTTTTTATCCTTTTGCTTATATTACTGTTTATTATAGCTATCTAAAATTATATTTGATTTCTTTCTTACTTATTATTTAAATAGTAAATATAAAATTTGTAACTCAGGCTTTAATGCCAATTTTTTTTTTTTTTTTCTATTTCACTGCTAATGTGTTAATAATTTATAGGATGAGTTTGCAGTTTGATTAGCTTTGTAGTTTTATGATGATTCCACTGAACCAAGTCAAAATAAAAATGTCTAGGCCAATTTTATTGTTACTGTTAAATTAATAACATTAAGAGTATATAAATGAATAAACTTTAAATGTACTTAATTTCACAATTAATTATGTGGAAATTCTTAAAATTATTTACTAGCTGACGTAATAAGATGCATGTTGCAATAATTTTACGTAAAACTGAATTATGTTAATTCTACAAAATTAGCAGCAGGTTTATTCTGGGATACTAAATTCCTCGATAACTCACTCTGAATTTTGACAAATTTTCTTCATTCACGTTGCTCATTATAAATGCAAAGTTAGAAAATTTTCTATATACTTTCTGTTTGATACGAGTTGAACCAAACGAGTACTGACGTTTTTCGTAATCTGAAATATTGCACAGTGATGATGCTCCACAATCAGGTGAAAGCAATCGCCAATGTAATAAGCCGATAATTTGGTGGTTGCAAATTCAAATCTCTGACTATTGATCTAATATTAGGGTTTAATTTTTTTTTCAGCAAATATGGTTCATTAGACTAAAAATAATTCTCCAAGAAAGAAATTAATAGATAGAAATAGGAACTTTAAAAAGAACTTTTAATGCCGCTCTTGCTCATATTGACAATGGCGTAACAAAAAACGCAAAGAAAAATTAGATGATTCACAATGCAATAAGCAGTTCTAAAACATCAGTCAAACAAGTAGATTGTGCAGTAGTCGGGTAAAATATTGATCAGAGTTGATATCCTAGAGCAAGAAGAATGCCAAAAGTAAACCAGCAGTTTTAGTTAAATAAGGCTGTTGAGAAGGCAATGATTTTTAATTTTCACCAACGGTACTGCTATCAATCATTACAGAAATGGAGCAAGTGGGTTCAACTATTCCACTATTTAGATTCATGAGGTTTTTCCCACATCAGCATAAAATACTGGTGGTAATGAAAGTTTTTTTAGCTGAAAATAAGGCAAATTTTTTCATGATTTCTCTAATTTTTCTTTTCCAGATGCCATTGAGTGCAAGATATTGAGTTGCAGGAATATTGCTAATTGCACATTTGGTTCCAACTTGATATGAATAGCCATGAAATGCAGAGCTTGATGATAACATTTGACTAAAAATTTGTCTTTGAATGATCTTAGTGCTGAAGAAAACATCTTATTGGGCTAGGAATATGATTGAACGGCCAGATCAAATAACCTGCTTTCAATGATTTGGGCAAAATGTAATCATGGAACAAAAGTGCTACATGTTTGGTTCATATAATATCAGACTCCTTTTTTAAGCCAATTCTGAGGGTACCAGCAACACCTTAAGCAATCTAAAATGATTTTTCTCAAATATTTTCAGTGCACCTCAGACTTCCACTAAACACAGTAACTCAATAAAACGTGTCACATGAAAAATACTGCATTGTGTTATAAAGAGTTAAAAATACATATCAATCATTTAGAACGACACAATTATATAGCTATGAAAGACAAACACTTTCAATAACTTTTAAAAAGAAAGCTTGTAGTATGAGCTACGCAATGCATTCCAGGCATTTATATTCTTCAAACAATTGGTTCTACATTATTCATTAATATATGTTTACAGTTCATACATTTTTTAGTCAGTATTCAATTTCACATTAATGTGCATTTGCAACTCATAATTTCTAAATATAAATATTCATTTTCACATTAATGCATATTTATAATCCCTAAATTTTTCTACAAAATTATTTCATATCATTTATATCCACCAACATATAATTTAACTAAAAAGACAAAATTTCAAGAAAATTCTGAATAAAAACATTAATTAGAATGAAAAAAATTCTGGCAAAATGGCATTCATGTGAACTACAATAACACCAAATAAATTATGGGCTTGAATAAAATTAACGTAATGAGGAAATTAACAAAAAATACACAATGTTAAAGAGCTAAAAATGCTTGTCAGCCATTTAGAATGATGTAGTTATGAACATTGAAAGACAAAACTTACAATTACTTTTTAAAAAAGTTTGTAAAATGCACTGCTACACAATGCATTCTACCATTCTCTATGCTTCTAATCATTTAAAACTCCAAAATATCCTCACAATCAGTACTCTATTTCACATTAATATGCCTTTACAATTCATAATTTTTTTTTTTTTTTTTTTTTTTCACGATCTCAAAAATTCCCCAAAATGAAGTGAAACACTTTTTATCCCAGATACTCAATGAAATTATTTTCAATTAAGCAAAGCACATTCCTGATTCAATCTTTAACAGATTTTTTCTCACATTTTTTCAGTACATTTTAAACAACCTCTAAAGATAGTATTCTTCATATAGCACTTTGAGTTATTTACTAATTATGTTGTTAAAGAGTTACAAAAGCATGTCAACTATTCAGAATGATGCAGTTATGTAACTATGAAAAGGTAAACTTGCAATACCTTAAAAGTTTGAGTCAAGGATGTACAATACTTTCAGTCATTTATATATTCTTCATACAATTGATTCAACATTTCTCATCAATATATGTTTTAGAGTACAGAATCTTTTTTTAACGAACGTATTCAATTTCACATTAATATGTATTTACAACTCATAAATATATTTAAAAAAAATTATATTAAAGAATAAGTTGAAAATGTATATTTCTATCACTTTAGTGTATCATTTCCATTAATGCATATTTATAATCCATAAATTTTTCTACAATAGTATTCCATATCACATTTATATCCATCAATATGTAATTTATAACTAAAAGACAAAATTTCAGCTTTGAATCAAGCATTAATAAAAAAATGTCAAACAAAATGGTATGAAAAATTCTGGTACAATGGCATTCATGTGAACTACAATACAAACACCAAATGAATTGTAGGCTAGAACAAATTTAATGCAACAAGAGAATTAATAAAAATACAGAATGTTAAAAGAGTTAAATATTGTTGTCAGCCATTTAGAATGATGTAGTTTTGAACATTGAGAGACAAAACTTGCAATTACTTTTTTAAAAAAAGTTTGCAGTGCTGCTACACAATGCATTTACAACCATTCTTTGCTTCCAGTCATTTAAAACTCTTCTAACTTTCCTCACAATCGGTACTCAATTTCACATTAATATGCCTTTACAATTTATAATTTTTCACAATCTCAAAATTCTCCAATTGGAAAAACACTTTTTTTATCCCAGATACCCAATGAAATTATTTTCAATTCAGCAAAGCACATTCTTGATTCAATCCAACAGATTTTTCAAATTTTTTCAGTATACTTCCTCTAAAAGAGTAACTCGCTCAAAAAATGCTACATAAAGACTACTACTTCTGTTGTTAAAGAGTTACAAAAAAGCATGTCAACTATTTAGAATGATACAGTTTTTTAACTATGTAAAAGGAAAACTTGCAATACCTTAAAAAGTTTGCAGTCAAGGATGTACAATGCTTTCAGGCATTTATATTCTTCATTCAATTGGTTCAACATTTTTCATCAATATATGTTTACAGTACAGAATTTTTTTAAAATCAACATTCAATTCAATATTCATATATGTATTTACAACTCATAATTTTTTTAAAATATATTTTTAAAATATATTTAAAGAATAAGTTGCAAATGCATTTTTGTTTTTAACGAGTATTCAATTTCACATTAATATGTATTTACAACTCATAAATATATTTAAAAAAAAAATTATATTAAAGAATAAGTTGAAAATGTATATTTCTATCACTTAGTGTGTATCACATTTCCATTAATGCATATTTATAATCCATAAATTTTGTCTACAATAATTATTCCACATCACATTTATATCCATCAGCATGTAATTTATAACTAAAAAGGCAAAAATTTCAGTTTTGAATCAAGCATTAATAAAAATGTCAGATTAAAAAAATGGTATGAAAAATTCTGGTACAATGGCATTCATGTGACTATAATAACACCAAATGAATTATAAGCTTGAAAATTTAGTGTAATAAAGGAATTAAAAATACACAAGCTTGTTAAGAGTTAAAAATGCTTGTCAGACATATAGAATGGTGTAGTTATGAAGCATTGAGAAACAAAACTTGCAATTACTTTTTTAAAAAAAGTTAGCAGTCCTGGTTACATAATGCATTTTACAGCCATTCTATGTTTCTAAAATTATCGATTTCACATTAATAAACATCAACAATTTCCAATTGTTATTATTTTTCTTAATAACAGTACCCCAATTCACTTTTAATATGCATTAACCATTCCTTAATTTTTTGTAACAATTGTAACATATCATTTCTCATCAAATGAGAACAAAAAGAAAAATTCAGATTTCATATTTTCCTAATAAAAAATAGTACGCTAATTGTTCGGAAAATGAAATCTGAATTTTTTCTTTTGTGTACTCATTTGCTGGAAAACAAATTTTGTTAATAAATGTGGTGAAAAGAATAATTTAATTCAATTTAATTTTTTTGCCGTACTTTAATTTTGAAAACAGATTATATATTTCACTTTAAAAATACTCTTAATAAATTATAAATATAAAAAAACCTTAACATTCTAATAATGTTATAAGCTTCTAGGACTTTTAAACATACATCTAAGAAAAGCTATCTTATAACATGAATGGCATTTAAAAATTATAGTAATATGAAAATAATGACAACAATAATAAAGCTAACGACGCAGCCCTACGAATTCTTCTACAAAATGCAAAAAGCCAACTGAACAACAGAGAAACAAATATACCTTTTATGCAAGTTGTTAAATTAAAAAATGCATGTAAGCCAGTTATTTAGAAAGTTTCAGTTATATATTAATGAGGTAAACTTGCAAATAATTCTTTTTAACGAGCAGTTCAGTTAGAGCTTTAACTGGTTGGCATACTCATTTTACAAATAATTTGTTTTAAAATCATTATAATAAAGTTACAATTTTTCATTTAAACTAAAAATATTTTTTTCAAAAACATGAAATTAGAAATTGAAAAAAAGGTATTTAAAATGCAGCTTTCTGAAATTTGAGTTCAATGCCAGACCATAATGTTAAGCTTTTTGCATTAAACTTTAGTTATTTAAAGAATATCATACCCAAGGTCCCAGTGTCAAATGCCAGGAAGACAGTTGCCAACTTGCAGCCATAAAAAAAAAGAATTTGGTGACAGGAACAACTTTGAGAATTTCCTCAATTTATAAAAACTCATTTGTAAACTAATAAATCAGATCTGTAAAAACCTCAATATTCAGAAGAAAAAATAGCTTAAAATCTTTAGTTTCTTACAATAATGCATATATAAATAAAAATAAGGATGGGTTCTAGATATGCAGCTATCTAGCTAATTTATTAAATGAAGAAATATTTTCAATTAATGACACCTTAGCCAAAAATAAATGCAACATATAATTGTAATTGAATAATTTTAAATATGGATGAAATAATTACTTGCTTAAAAAAAAAAAAAAATTGAGATAATATTACCGAGAAAGGAAATTACTTTTTCCAGATTTGACCCTCATTTGAATTAATACAGTGTACCTTGCTTGTTTATACACAAAATTTATCTGACAACATAAATTGTAATAAAACAAAAATAAGTAATTCGATAGATTTCTATTTAAAATGTTTTAAGGCACATAATTTCTTTTTTTTTTAAATCAATTTTAATTTCAACCATATAAAAATAAATTTATTTTAAGTAATAAAATTTCATTTAGTATTTTAAAAAGATTAATATTTTATAATCTTGTGCATTTTTAACTCTTCCCAAATTTAATACTTTGCTACTGGAATATTGTATATAGAAATTATTACTGAATTTTATTATTATCATTAAGGATAATTACTAAAAGGGAAAAAATGTGCATTTGGACCATAGATTTCCTAAAGAAACCAGTAAATAATGTATAGAAGAAAGTTAGAAAGATATAAAAAAAAAAAAAAAAAAAGGAAGGAGGGTAATTTCATCATTTTAGGGGAAATTCGAATTATTGAAATACACGAATTCTTAAGCAAACTATCATTAATTTAAAAATTAAATCATGTATAATTTTGTGAATATCAATCGTAATTTTTAATTTGCAAACCACAAATTATAGAAATCTGAAATGTCAAGATACATTAATGTATTTTATTTGATAATAGCCTTTAGCATTCAGGTTTGATATGAATTCCATTTTATATCATGAAATAAAAAAAAGATTGCCAATGTTGTATGCATTACTTTGAACTGTACTGTAACATGTGGTAGTGACAAATTTAAAGATAAGGCAAGTAAATGTGACATATTAATGACCACATATTCAACATAAATTATAGTTCAAGAATCTAAAAAAAAAAAAAAATTTTTTAATAAAATCTTAAAGGCCTTCTTGATACCAAAGAAAATATTGAACAGATTATAATTAATTAAGATATCATAATATTCTTGCCACAAAAATAAAATTTAGAATGTTACGGTGAATTGTCCAAAATAAGAACAATTAAATATGTTACATCTTTTATTCTTTTCTAGAATGGTTACATAAAATGTTACACAAGATTTACTGTATGTACAATTGTAATTTTTGTGAAATTTAAAAGGAAACTAATATAATGAACTAGGGCACACTAATAACAATTTTCATTGCCCACCATGTTTACACATATTGCGAGAAATTATTAAAAATTTTAAAGAAACACAATGGCATAAATTTAAAAAAAAAAGAAATTTACGTTATAAAATTTGCATAACAAAAAGACAAATTACACAAAGAAAACTGCATCCATAAGTCAAATATAGCTAATATAATGATGGAATTAATAAAGATTAAATAATTAGCTACGTCAAGATCTTGTAATCGCTTATATCCCAGAAAATACAATCAAAGTAAGCATACCCAACAGAAACTTTTTTTTCTTGTGAAGGGAGCGGGAGAAGGTTGAGAGGATTTCAAAATACTTTTACAATACGATTCAATAAAGTGGTCGAAAAGTAGGCTATTTATTTTGCAGGTAAAAATTAGTTTCACTAAATAACCATTTCGACACCCTTTTTTCACAATAAGTTAAAAAATAAATAATTAAAAGTTTTAAACTTGAAAGATGTAACAATGGAATCCACAATCCATACAAAAGGAAATTAAAATTATCTGTTGCCACAAATTTGTAATGAAAATCGTTTTACTTCAGAAAATGTTGAAAATATTTTTTTATACATTTTCTAAATTTGTTTTCATTAAAAATTATCTACAATAAAGAATCCAAAAATTAACTAGCATACTTTTGTTTCCTTTATTCATCTCTTTTGCCACAAATGCAACTTTACAATATATGAATACATGCCATTTAGGTTTGTTGATACGTTGTTTAAAATAGCACTATTGAGCAGGAATAATTCACTGCTTTCATAATCGACGAATAAAAAAAGAAAGAAAAAAAAACCCATACGTAATACAAATATTCACAAAATGATATTCAAAAGTTTCGTTACTTTTTCCAATGAAAATATTTTTAAGAAACATTTTGCTCCTGTTGCACTAGAACAAGGGTTTAATTATTTTGGATCAAAGACAAACTGACTACAGGGAAGCCAAAGCTGAACCAGCATGCGTCATGATAATGATTACATTTTTATTGAAAAATGCATCGAATTTATCCAAATTATACATGTGGTTATTACTGAAATACTAGAGCAAGACTTTTTATAAATCTGTCATGGATTTCATGTATTTTTGAAAGTCGAAAAAGAGATTTCCAAAAATAAAAATTTACTTAAAACAACCTCAGATTGATGTTTGCTTATAAAAGTATCTTAGAACCCTTTGGATAAACGGCACTACTGATTGAGAACAAGAATCATCACATTTGCATACAATTCATTCATTACTATGTTGATATTTAAACTAATATATCTAATAGATTTTTACGAGTTCTGTGTTATTTTTCTATTAAATAAAGCATTTCAATTACTTAATAAGTATTCTAAAAATAATAATAAATACTTTCAATCACTTGGGTAAGTGGTAAGCATGGCCGGATTTTCCTATAGGCTAACTAGGTGTAGTAATGTCGAAATTAAATATACATGAAATAGTATAAATTAATCCATACTACTTTAATAAAATTACAAAAATACTAAAATAATACAAGCATGTTACACTTAAAACAGCAACGAGTGATTCGAGCGCTTTTCAGTTCTTACAGTTCGACTGTTCGTTCTTACAGTTCGAATGCCGTTTCCCAACTGTACGGAGAGTGCTTTTGCTGTTTCCTACCTTCTGTATTTCCTCCGTAGCGACTTATCACACAGCACTTTTGTGTACATCCGCTTTGTTTACGTTTCGCGGTGGGATCGCTACAGTAACCCCTCACCAGCGTTAGTGAGAGTTTTTCATTCATCACAAATATCTTCTATTAAAATTAACATACCGGCCTGAACGCGTTACCTTTGTTGTTGGAATAATCTTAGTAACTGGCGGCGTAGCTGTTGTGTATTCTTGTGATGATTCCTTACGCACTTGCTCGGTTTTGGAAGGTGATTTTTTCTTCTTTTGGATATGTAGGCAGGTTTGAGGCGGTCAATATTAACTACACTTTGACGACCATGGACAAGTAGTTTGAAAACTTTTTTAACTTCGACTTAGAACTTGAAATAGTCCTTCGTAAAGTGGCTGAAGACCCATTTTAATGCTGTCAGTCCTTAGGAATACGTGACTGCATGTTGACAGGTCTTTGCTTACAAATACTGCTCGATGCGCTTGTTGTTCAGGGATTCAGTGGCAACAATTCCTGCGTAGTTTCTCTAAGCTTGCCCACGAAATTAACGGGGTCAATTGTACTAGATGATGGACTTAAAATTCCCCAGGCAGTAGTATTGGAGTTACAACAACATCGTACAACATTTCTGCGTTGTTGTTGCTTGTAGGTCCCTTTTCCATGCAGCCCTGAATCCCAGGAGGATAGTAGGAAGAACTGTACTCCACTGGCTTGTACTGTGAGATCTGATTCTGCCTTCAACTGTCTGTGTAATCTCTCCACTTGGCCATTTCCGGCGGGGGTGGTAGGGGCTTGTGGATGACGGGCCGTACCCAAGAATTTAGTCAAGACTTCGAACTGTGTGCCCTGATCTGTTGTAATTCGAAGTGGATGACCGAACCTGAAACCCATCCGGTATAGAAAGTCGATGCAACGGAACTTGCTGATATATCCACCAGGGATAGGCCTCTGGCCACTTGGAAAAAAGGGTCGACACATGTAAGTCAAAAGCGAAAAACCTTCTGAAGGAGGTAAGGGTCCTACAATATCTATATGTACATGTTCGAATTCAGCGTTTGATGGAATGAATGCTCCAAAGCTTGCTTTGTGTAAGGCGTGTGACTTTCGAACGTTGACAGGCTAAGCATTGTTGTGCCCATGTTCTAACATCAGCTTTTATTCCAGGCCATACGTATCGTTCTTCCACCCGTTAACAGTAGCCTTAATCCCAGGATGTGAAATAGAATGCAGACAGGAAAATACCTTTTTTTTCTATCCATTTCCGTCACAAATGGACGAATCCGATTGGAAGCTACATCACAATACAGTTCAATTGCACGATCACCCATTGGAAAAGGCTGAAGCACTAGAGATGATTTGTCTGGATGTGCTAAAATTTCCGACAGTTCTTTGTCACTCATTTGGTTATTTGCCATTTCCTGGAAGTCAATGTGGGACGGTGTTTCAATAGTTGCGATGTTAATCTTGGAAAGTGCATCAGCAACTACATTGTCGATGCCTTCACATGCTGAATATCTGTTGTGAACTGGCACGTTGCTTGAACTTCCTGTGGTACCAGCAGTGCTCAGGATTCTCATTTTGTCTAGACCGGCTTGCAGAACGTCTTTGATTACTACCTCTTGACTGATCACATGTACGGGCTTCCAAATGAGAGAGACGAGAAGTTATTTTACATAACATGGTCCGTAAATTTGGTTAATCTGCCGACGCTGCAACGGCGTTAACCACTGGCGCACTACTAGTTGACATGATAACATCAGCCATTTCTGCCAGCTTATCCAGATTGTCGTTTGAAATGGCCAAAATCTGTTGAACGTTGGTGAGCAATTTTTGTAAAAATAAAGATTTTAGGAGATTTTAGGATGGACTAAAATTCGATAAAGTACCATGCTCTGGTGGATTAAAAATTGATTTATACTATTGATTCAATTTTTCTTATAATAGCTATTTGACCTGTTTTTTAATACAAAAATAATGCAATTTTTAGCAAATTATACATGTTAATATTTACATGAGTATAATAGCATAGCATATAAAAGTATAATTATTTTTTAAATCCAAAAAGTTCTTAAGAAATTAAAAGAACAATGTAACTACTAAATGAATACATCCAAAAAACGAAATAAATTCCCATAAAAAATGTACTCCTGCATATGATATGTATTTCCTTTTAAATAAGTGAGCATCAAACAACATCTGTGCGATTAGGCCAAGACCTGTAAGGATTTTTGAAGAGAGAGAAAAAAACCGAATAAAAAAGAAACATCAATAAAAAAATTGTAAAATGATTAAAAAAAAACCATGTCTAATTGTTTTTTTTTTTTTTTTTGAGTTTTCAATCCCATGTTAATTAAAAAGTTTAACTGTTTTTCAACATATCTAGAAACGAAAACAATACAGTATCATCGATTTCTTTTTCCTGACACACTTTTTTTCTCTTCAATTTTGTAAAGCAGCAGAAATTCACGTTTCTTTCCTCCACTTCTTTAAGATCAGAGTCCACATGTTTCAAGGATAACATACAGCAAAACGGATTTTTCATGGGTCACAAAAAAGATTTTGCTCAGCGTTACCCGATTTTGAAGTTCGGATTTTCGGGTACAATTTTCGATTGATTAAAAAAAGTTGGGAAAATTTTAGAAAACTCCTCACATTAACAAGGAAATTCAGTTTTTCTTAAATACAGTATTTAAAGTAGTAGTTTTGAAGGAGGTCGATGTTGGCATCCTTTCTGTCGGCATGCTACTTTAGATGAGACAACGACAACAGTCATCCGATAAAAAGGACTAATTAACAGAAAAATAAATGTGAGTGAAAAATTAAAAAGAAATCGGAAATTAAAGGAATGATAATAGCAGAAATTTCGCGAAAGGACACGGCCCTCTTCCTCGTGTCTAACTTCTGCCTGCAATACTTGGCGCCAAATTATAAATATTTATGTATAATTTTTTAAAAAAAAATATGAGGGCACTGGATTTCCATAATTAGGTAAATTTTCTGACGTTTGGATCAGAATTTTCATTTTTCACTCTGCACTTTAATAGATTATGATTTATTTTTAAGTGGGAAGTTCTCAGAAAATGCATCAACGAAGGACACGGAAATGCACATGCCCTCTTACAAGTTCGACTATCATGTCTTTTCAGAAGCGGCCAAAACGAGACAATCAACGAGCAGATGGAAGATTTTAGTTATTCTGAGTGTTCTGTACTGTACCCACGAGCTCATCCATGTGACACCACCAATTTATTTCATCAGCTCACTGGGCGCGTACTTCAGAGATTCACACAGGAGGTAAATTTCGTTTATAAAACTACAGTAAAACGGCGTTTTTCTCTGCTCAAAAGTGCTGAGCTTTTCCATTAGCAATCGTATGCATTTCATAGAGAAAAGTGAATTAGTGGCAATTTCCTAGAAAGCAAGTAAACATTGAAGAAATAACAGAAAAGAAAAGTGAATAAGTGTCTTTATTTAAAATACCTTTTAAACTTCATCACAAATAATACGAGTTTAACAAAGTACAGTCTTCCTGCAGAAAATTACACAATATTATTTTAATTGCTTAATAATTTCAATCGAGGTTATTTCCAAAACTGTAACTCAAAAACTATGCACTCAGGCAGAGGAACCAGCAAAACATGTGCAGATCAATTCTTAATACGAAGCAGAAATAGAACAGGCCGTATTAACAGCACGAAAGTGGAGACTCAAATACTTTAACTTCGGCTGAAGAAGCCTGTTAAAGGTGATTTTTCTTGATTTGCTCTAACTAAACTAGTATTCACCTCGTGCTTTTTGAGTAGTTTCCAGCAATTTAGAGAAAGAACTGTAGTCAACATTAGTAAATACTTTTCACTCTGTAAAGTGAACTTTGTCATCTTTTTTTAAGTGAAAACCATTTTACATACTAAAAGATAACTTAAAAAATTTAAAAGCACATAATTAAAGCTGAAAATAAAAATAAACATGTATTTACACATTTAAGATGAATTTCATAACACGTCAGAAGTGAAAGGCTGATTTCGTTCTGTGAGTCCTGACAGGTAGAAAATAAAGATGGATTTTTAAAAAAATAAGCTACAGAGACAGGCTGTGATGCTGGAGAAATAGGGATGGGATTTCTTTTCTCTCCACAGTATGTGATTCACGAACGAACTCATTGCAGTCGTTTACTTAACTGATTGCATGATTTTAAACCAGATTATTGAGATTGTTATCCAAAACAGAAAGAAATATAAAATGCAGTAATAATACTGAAACTCATTTATTAATGTCTACAATAACTAATTAAAGGGTACAGACAATTAATTAGTTAATATGTAATTAATGGATAAGCTGCGCTAACACAGGGTAGCGTGTTGTGCACTCAGCCCCTTTAAGAGGATTCGTAAATATATATATTTATATGAAAATGAAAATAATCTAAATAAATCATTTTTCCCAAAATGGTTTTAATCTATAATAAGGTAAAGTTAAATTGATAAATAACAGTACATGTAACTCAATAAATATAAGAATTTTCAAATTACATGGCTCCATTTTAACTAAAACTGACATGTTACACTATAGTTTTTAAAATAAATTATTACTTAATATAAAACTTTCGAACCAGATTTTCCAGGCATGTTATTTATAGACAATTTTTTTAATCCTAAAGTTATTATTATTATTTTGACATTCCTTGGAAAGGACACTCGCGTTAATGCAGTTTGAGGAGAACAAGAAATTTCGTTCTGTTGTGCTCGAATGCACCTTTTTTACAACTCTTAAAACTAGAATCGTTCATTTCCATTAGTTATTAAGCATTTTAAAAAAGCAACGATAGCGGCTGCTTGTTAACACCGAAATATTTTGTGAAAATGATAACTTTTGTAACTGTCACCGTTTACTCTAGAAAACAAGCCAGACTCAAGAGATAACTCAGACTTAACTTGATAAGTAACAGTTCTGGAAATAAATTACAACTGAAAATAAAAATTGTAGAATAAACTTTTTAATTTTTTTTTATATTCAAGAATCCTATTGAGAAGTAACTGATTAAAGTGTTTCATTTAAGGTATGCAACTTATTTCGACTTCGAATACATTGATATCGCAACCCCTTTTCAAGTGTGAAGTAAAAATTAAAAGTTCTCAATTTGTTCAAGCACCTCATCACATCTCACATAATAAACATGCTGCCGTTCCGAGAATAATGAAAATACACAGAAAGATGCAAGCATTAGTTATATTACATGAAATTAGTATTTTGCACTAATGAGAACAGCCTGTCACTAAAATCTGGTAACAGATGTTCGGTATCATGTATAATGAGACTCAAGAAATTAGCGAACGTCTGTGCGACTTTAGTAACTCAAAACAATTACAGATGGAATATGAACTATACCATGTTGTTCCATTGGGATTGGCGATAGACCACGAACTGACAAATGTCTTCTTCAATGAGAAGTGAGAAGCTGACCCCCCTCCCTTTAAAAGATGGATTGTCTTAAAAGATAAATGATGGATTGTCTAAAAAAAGAGGGTTTTTTGGGGGGAGAATCCTGCGAAGAGTCGGCCAGAAGTGTTTTCTTTTTCCTCCTGAAGTGACTGAATTGGCCACAGATTATGTCTGTTTCCAAAGTGAACCGTTTGATAATGAAGGTCTGCCGCAGACCACGTATTTTGAGATTTCGACGTAGTCTCGAAAACTAGATATTGTCAGTTTGCAGAAAAAAATTAAAATTATAATAATAAACTAAAACTAAAAAAAAAAAAAAAAAATTTATTTGTTGAATGAATCTTTGATATTTGCTTCTCATGAAAATTTCCTTCAGGAAATTTCTTTTTCAGAAATGAGAATTTTTTGCAAAATAATAACATTTGATTCCAGGCATTGATTGGAAGAATTAAAAATAATTTATTTCATTCGGATAATTCCTCGATATACTAACTCCAATTTTTGTGTTTATTGATGGTTTTCAAGCCACATTTTAAATGACTAAAACCAGCATTGGCCAATTTAATGCACCAGAAGACCAAATTTAATTAAGCAAGTCACCTGCAGTCATATCCAGTGTCTCTTTCAGATGAGAGTGTCAAAGATTATTGCAAGCCCCCCTCCCCCAATATCAATCAGCACAACCCATGGAAAAGCAAACGCCTTTAAAATATGCATTTATATTTCCCGTTGCACAATCACCCATAATATTAAGAAAATGCCAATGTCCTCCGGTTTTCTGATAGCGTTCGTTTTTAAAGGGACCACTATTTAAAATTGATTTTCTAACTTATTTTCATGAGAAATTTCTGTATTTTTACACAAAGTTCTTAGTTAAATCACCATCAATTTGCTATTTTTAGTTTTCTTGTGTCGTAAAGTAAAATTTGTTGTTGGTAAAAAAGAATAGCAGAGTTAAAATATTTTTATAGGCAAAACAAGTTCACAGCTAAAAATGTTTTGTTCTTTTTTAACTTATTGGAGACCATTTTTTTCGAACTTTTGTTTATTATCTGTCTTGCATGATCCTCTCATGTTATACGCCTATAAAAGTTTCTGAACTCGAAATCAAATTAATCACCATTTTGTTTGGGCTTTAGTTAATATTTAATAAAATAACCATGCTCAGATTCAGATTTGGACTTTTTTTATTTTCCTCTGTTTACTATTTTAACTTGCTGTATCATTTAAAAGAATTTCTAGAACAATTGTACACTCACAACTAAGCTTCAAATAATCCTTTAATTATTAGGATACAATAATTCTAAACTTTCAAATTAACAAAAACTACCCCTCTCCACCCAAAAGAAGATAAAGTTCAATAAATAATAAAGAAGATTCCATCAAAATCTCATTGATCCTAATCCAGAACTAAATAGGGGACTATATTAATGGCAGTTGTGTTGTTTATTTATAAAACTTCATAATAGAATCCTTTGTTATGTTAGTCTTAATCCAAAAAGAAAGATTGATTTCCGCTCGTTGCATCATAAATTGCACTCGTATTAAACGATGTACAATGCTTCTCAATAAATATACTAAATTGAATTCACGTTGCACAATACCAACACATCTAAATAATGTTTGCATGAATGTAAGTTTTAACTCATGCAGGTTTTTTAACGGCTTTGATTTTACCCGATACATTAATCATCAATGAAAGCACATAAAACTGCTTATCTACTAAGTTTAGATCCTTCTTTAGAGAGTTAAAATCCTTCGAAATGCTCCGATGCCTTTAAGAGGACTCGCAAGCTACTGTTGTCATTTCGTACTGCAGTTGTAACAGAAGTTGGCTCTCATCTTCAAAATTTAAAAAGTAGTTGCACACGAGATATTCGAAAGGAACAGAATGTTGAGATTAAGTGACTAAACCGCATTCTAATGCTTAAAAGAAAACATTTAAACTTATATTGGTGGCTATAATTCTAATTGATCCCTACGAATATTTTTTACCCTGTAGCACAGCACACGTTAAGCTAAAACCCTTCTAAATTATTCTAAAAACTAACTTTCATTGGGTTAAAAGGATTCCTAAAGATTTTACCTGTCTCGGAATGTTCGAAATTTGATAACCATAGTAGTGTCTAGACTAGTGCAAAGCTTGTCGATATCAGAAAATCCGAATGAATCTAATAATTCGAGAATGACCCACGAGAAAGATTTAAGAAAACCCAGCATTAACCGAAAATAGAAATATCAATAGTCGGAAATTTATTATTTCTATTTAAGTACCTTTATGGTAATTTTTTCAATAGAACCTCAAATATTTCTTGAAAATTCATATTATTAAAAAAAAATTAAAAATGTTTTCATTAATTAGCCAATAATTTATTGGTAAATATAAATTATTTATTTAGTAATTTTAATTTTTTCAATTAAAAATGGATATTAAATAATATAATTTTTTGCCAATTAATTAATATTTCTTTAAAAATATTCATTTTGTTATTCGATTTACATGTTTCGTACATTCGTTTTCATACTACTATTTCAACCTCACATTAGAAATAACTATCACATTGGTATTCCAATTTTGTATTTGTACCATTTCATACATTACTAATGAAAAAATTATTTTAATATTGTAATAGATGTCTTCCATATGCGCATTTAAATCCTATAAAAACCTAAATGGAAAGAATACTGTTACACCATACAGAAAAGTTATATTAAAAATCTACACACCATCACAAACGTTTTAAAATTTTAATAGTACAGCAAGCAA
This sequence comes from Caerostris extrusa, assembly GCA_021605095.1. NCBI lineage: Eukaryota > Metazoa > Arthropoda > Arachnida > Araneae > Araneidae > Caerostris > Caerostris extrusa. The sequence continues at coordinate 36,302 of BPLR01009722.1, read as the reverse complement.
CAACACAGAATTCTTTTGAAGATGAAAATAAGTTCTGATATAATTTAAACATATTTTTCTATAAATAAAGTAAATGACATATTATGTTAAGTAAGTAATGACAGATTATGACAGATAAGAATAAAAAGATTAAAGTAATGTCAGATTATGAGGTTCACAGGGTTACACACTATTCACACGACCATCAAACATATATGCATTTATAATTACAATGAAAGGAACTTATTCGATTTAAAGAAACCGACTTAATGCAGCAAAGACAAAATTGTTCAACTGTAAAATGATTTTCACAATCATAAAGTTATTGCAATATCATCATCAGCATTGAAGCAACAGCCGCGTGGTATGTCAAGGCCGTCCTCCTACTGGCAGATTTCGAGGTAGGAAATAGTTTTCTTTTTTACGGAGTGGGGTATCAGTCCAACGCTCTGTAGTCATACCAGACTGGGACTTAATGTTTAAAGTAGATCCAAACTGAACTATTAGAAACTAAAAGAGTAAGATATTATTTTTTTAATTTAAGAGACAGTAAAAAATAGGAAAGCCGTCAAGAACACAACAACATGTGAAGATGCAAATGTCTTTCCATTAATGAGGAGCATGAGAATGGACATATTAGGAGATGCGGAAAAATACATTCAAGTGGAAATGTTTGCCATGGTGATTTGAAATCTGGCAACGTCTCGGGATTTGTGTTTCTGGATGGACTGCGACCTCGGGAGTACGTAGAGCAAGTTGTTCCAGAAGTGCTTCTCGCCCCAAGTGAGGTAGGTGGTGCTTTTGAGATAGAGCTGGATCTCCTTGGGCAGCTCATCGTTCTTGGGTAGGTCAGCCAGCTTGATGATGATGATGCGGGGAATGTGATCTTTCAGGGCCTTGACGTGGGCCAGTTTGAACCCAGAAGGCACCACTCGCTTTCAAGAAAATTCCTGAAAAAAAGGAACACCGTTTGTAGTATAGGTTGTCATCTTCTGGATTATTTGTCAAAAACATGTCGCTTTCTGGACTACATCACGTTTGTTTCTGCAATTGCAATTGAAGCCTTTGTTGTCCCCATCGCGTTTGTTGCGATCGAAGCGACTGCTGCTCACATCGCATATGTTTCTCACATTGCAATTGAAGCGTCTGCTTCTTACATAGTGATAATTTTTAGATATGACTTTCTTTATATGAGCAGTGTGTAGTTTATTTGTGTTCGCTCACAACCCAACCGACCTTCCTGTTTCTGTTCACATGTTTCTATCATACTTCTATTTTTAAGGATCTACACCCTTTGAATGATAAGCCCATTTCCAATGTTTTGAGTAAGTGAATGGACTTCTTGCCTAGATTTCAAACACACTATTATAACTTCAATAGATGCATTCGTTCTAGAATCAGATGGGTTGGAAAGATAAATCAACAGTTTCTGAATCTAGTGTATGTTTTTTTGGCTGTAATTTATGGTAACCACTATACCGTTTTGTAATAGTCGTTATATTTCAGAAACTATAAAATTTCTAGTACAAATCAATTAGTTTTAGTTTTATGAAACTTTTCGCGTTGTAAAACGTATTTAAAAATGCTGAGACATCCAAGTACATGTTTAATCGTTGTACAAAAACCAGTCTGGTTAACACCATTGATGCGGAAAATTCTAAAAAAAAAAACAATATTTCTGACAGGTGGATAAATAAAATAAAATGGTGTTATTCATATAGTTCTCCTTGGTTTCTTGAATAACCAGACACTGAATGCATTCATGGTCTTCCTGAAGACTACACAGGTACTGATCTAAGTAATAATCGATGATTTTATGCATCATTTAAATGATAAAATTGCAGAATTATTTACTGTAGTTTCCACCACTGTAATGTAAGTGTAATTTTAATTTTACAAAATGTATTTCTTAAATGTAAAGTCATGGGAGATATTAACTTGAACAACCACTATTAATGTTATTTAAAAATTCAAGAAATATGAGTCAAACTCATTGCTTTGGTAGGTAGCTGTATCCAGGAAATTCGAAATTTGTGGTGGATGCATATAAAAATGCGACAGAGAAACCATTTTTAGCACAGTATTAATTTCATCCTAATCCGGTTACTAGTGAAAGAATAAAAAGGAAATCACTTTAGACCATTGCTTCTTTTCTTTATATTTTATAAACATGGGTTGCTTCTTTTTAACTAATACCTAATCTGGGATTTAATCTGCAATTTTTTTTAGATTATGAGTTTAGTGTTTCCCATTCCAGTTTGTATGTTTTTTTGAGGATTGAGGAAAATATTTCTTGAGGTGTAATAATGTGGAGTAATCCAATCATAATTCAGCGCCCTATTAATAATCCTATCGTCAATTTAAAATTATTTTTTAATTGGTCGCAGTTGAAAATCTTCATTACGGATGGAATTTTCATTCTTATGCTAGTGCAGTTCGTGTACGATAAATATAATACAGATATTTTCGCGTTCCGCCTGTCGAATAGAGCTGCAGTGCCATTCATACAATTCTTATCTTTTTGGCAAAAGTACTTTGTATGCATATCTTTTATTTTTCCAGATAAGTATGAGTTTTATATTACATATTATTCATAGTATTTCCCGTTGAATGACAAAAAGAGTATTAAATTGACCATTCCTGTTATGAAAGATAACTGAAAATAGCTCATTCCATGTGGGTCCGCATGCATTTGAATATCCCACTTGTCAACTTTTGGAACACGTAATATAAAGTCGGTCTTCGAATCTCAAGCTTTGTGATGTTTAGAGCAATAATTGTCTTGATATGAAAGTACTTTTAGTAAGGTAGATGACAGGTTGTTTTGCATCAAATAGGATTACCTGAAAATAATTGTTCTGGATATTTTTTCATACGACACAGAAATACATTACTCTCCCGAGAAGATATTAAACTTGTAGCAGCAAACCAGATAGAACGAATGTAACTACTTTGACAATTGTGGCGTCACTTGTTAGATGAGAGACTTACCGAGAGAGCACGAGGACTGTTCTCTTGGAGCACTCCACGGCCCTCACGATGTTCTCTTGTATGTATTCACCCGGGAGGAAGTGTTTGTAGTGAAGGCACAACCTGATATCCGGGACCTTCTCTTCGATCCCTGCAAAAGAAAAAAATGAGCTCAGACCTGGAAACCCGTAGAAGATTTTCACTGCATGGAATAAAACAATATATAACTTTCAAACGAAAGGCAATATATTAAAAAAAGCAGTATTTTATTCAAATCATAACATAGCCTTTGTGTGGCAACTTGCTCACGGTTACAAAATTAAAAACAAAAGTATGGAGGCTGCAAAGGAAACACACCAGCAAATCACTTTTATCTATACAATCACTAATCACAATCACTATTACAATCACTTTTATCTATATTCCGATTTGATGTGACATCTCAATTACGTGATACCTCATCAGCACAATTTATACAAATAAATGTTTCAATGCTAATTTGTATCTAACGAATTAAAAGTTGCAATAAACTAGTAAAAAAGTTATCATTTCAATGTGTAAAGTTGGCCCACTGAAATGATAATGTCCACGGCAGAATCATACAAAGATATCAACAAAAGAGTATGTCCAAATTATCAGGTTTTTGCTACCAAATTCAAACAAAATTCGCTCAATTTTGCCAAACATATTATAGAACAAATTGCATAGTGATCAATGTCGATTCATTTATTTTGTTTCCTAAATATCTGTCCTCAAATCTGTCGTGCCTCTACCGGGAGATGGAGTTAAGATCTCACCCTTTATGAGTTCCGTAATGGCAAAGTCCTGATCTCTGTGGCTGAAGGAAATGAAGGCGTCGAACTCCTTGTCCCTGTCGATGTCCTTCTCCTTGACCCAGGTCACTCCGTGTGAGTAGAGCCACACCTTCACGTTCATCTTGTATCGCGTCCAGGCTATTATTCCACCGGCCACCACCAACAAAAAACCTGCGCAAAAAAGAATGAGTTTACTTTTATTTTTTTCCCAGTCCAAATCAATTAAATCATTTATCATATCGGAAGCAAGACTCGTGCACTTTGAGTTGTTTCCAGCAGTTTCAAGAAAGATCGATAGTTAATTCTGACAATTAACTGTCGCTTTGTATAATCCAACGAAATTTGGGCGGGATTTCAATCGAAGTTATTTCCAAAATTGTCATTTTAAAATTCCAACTCAAAAGCTTATAATACGTAAATAACACAGACCACATTAACTGCTCGTAAACAAAGCCACGACTACTTTAACTGCGGTTGAATTAGCGCGTTAAAGATGCTCAAAGCGTTCTTTTTCTTGACTTTCCCTGGTTAAATTAGTATTTATCTCGTGGTGTTCGGTTAATTCAAGCAATTTCGAGAAAAATCGGTAATCAACAACTAAATACCTTTCACTTTGTTCAGTGATCTCTTTTGCAATCACACCTCTAGAATCATTCATTTTCATTGGTTATTAATTAATTAAAAACGCAACGAAAGAGGTGGTCTGTGAATTCGGAAATATTTTAAGAAGAAGGGTAGCTTTTGTAACTGTCACCATTTACTGTCGAAACTGAGCCATATTCAAGAGATTCCCTGAATTTGACAAGCAGCAGTACTCTAAAGAAGATAAAACTAAAAATATTGACTTTAAGATAAACTCTTATTTTATTGTATTCAAGAATTCTATTGGAGAAGTAACGGACTAAAATATTTCATTTAAGGTGCGATTAGTGTATTTAGACGTTGAGTATGTTGATATCGCATTAAAGTTGGTAGTGAAAATTAAGTTCTCAATTTATTCAAGCATATCATCACATATCAAACATCCTCATTGTTGTTCAGAGAATAATGAAAGATACACAGAAAGAAAGCGGGATATACGGAGCAGCGAATAAGCAATAGAAATAAAGTTTTTTTAATCCACCAAATGGGAAGTTCAAAAGGAAAGCTAGAAAATGTTCGCCTAAACAAACGTAGAGTTTTAATATAGTAGACAACGCATCATGGTTGCCAGTTTGAGACAAACATATTTCTCACGTGACTTTTACTTTATAGCTTAACATGTGAAATGAATACTTGGCGATGTTTGGCAGCTCTCTTCTCTGTTGACTATTACAAGTTTGTGCCATCACCTGGAAGAGAGAAAATGTATATTATCATATAACGATTTTTAAAAAAGTTTCATTTTTACCGGCAAATAAACGTTTTTTGTTTTGTTCTAATGCAGCTGGCAAGTGCTTAGATAGTTATCTTGGATGCCTTAAGGCAATTGGTGCACCGACGCTACTCCCTTAGCACTACCCAGGAGGTGCGTGTAGCTTGAAGATAAGCTACGGACGTGGAGTAACAATACCCCCCCGCAACGCTCTACGATCATGTTAGAACGGGAACTAAGGTTTAAAGTGGATTCCGAACCATTACAAATATCCATGGCACTGCCGGGACTCGTACTCGAAACCTATGGTACCAAGCGCCAGATAGATAACCACTCGACCATTTAAGCCCTCGGTAAATAAATGTAAATTTAATTTTTTAAATGTTTGCTATTCAAAAACTATTAATATTTTTCTTGTGTAATGTTTTCCCGCGAAATGTTTTTCAAAAAACAAAATATTCATTTATATGAACTTTTGTAATATTTTTTTTGAACTTTTGTTTCTCCGCAAATGTTCAGAATAGCTTCGTAAAAGTTTCGTATTTTCTAAACAAACACTCCGCAGCGATTTCTGACTATATCTGAGCTCGAAGAAAAGAAGCCATGCGGCGATACAGCGCCAGTTCTAGTACGAAAAGGGCGGGAAAAGTTGCCCTAACTTTCTATTCCTTTAGAAAAGGGGTGTGTGCTCTATTATTACTCTATGAGAACAGAGGTGGCAGAAAGCGTGGGGCTGAAGAGACTTGGAGAACAGATTCCATTTCACAGAGAAATAGGAAAAATACAAAAAGAACAAGGATTTATACTTTTTCTCAATATCACACCCCCAGACGTAGAGCTATGCATCTCCCTCCCCCCCTCTTCCCTCGTACTAGTTGAAGAAGAGAGGGTGGTACATTCGTGGTGATCATGAAAATTACGCATCACTTCTGCGATAAATGTTCTGCTCGAGACTACTTTGTAAAGGCAAATCCTGTCATCTTCAATGGATTTCTGCACATGTCACCATTGAGGGCAACGAATGCGCTGACTCTTTAGTCATAGATGCCAGGACCAATGATCAACCCAGGACTACCATCCCACTTGCAGATGCTGACGCAGTTTCCAAAAGCCGACTAACTTTAAGAAGCCACTAATCACGGACTTCAACTGCCCTAGGAGACTCAGAACTAATCGTTGCAGAGGGATGAAGATTCTCCCAGACAAGACCAGGGAATACAACCCCTGCAGAAATTGTCCTAACGCTTTCCTAACACCTAATCACATTCTAGCGTGCCCAGCACTCACTCCCCATGTATTGAAATTGGGTATAGTGCCTATCGAGGCCAACTTAAGAGAAGTCCTGTATAGTGAAGCGGCGCCGTTGCTAGCGGCCGCTATCGTGAAGACTTTTGACTTGATCTAACCTTAATAATATTATTTTGAATCCATGGACACGATAACAACAACATGAAAATTACGAGCAGCGCTATGCAATTGTTAGGCCCCAAATTTGCAAATTATTTAGGTGAAAACACAGCAAACTCCCATCAGGCACCCTGACTATCGATGCGAGAAGCTCTACGCAAGTTGTCACAATCACCATCGAGCCTCCTCTTTTTTGAAAGCAGTGACTACAACAATACCACCAGCAGTTTCAAACATCAATCCACGCTGCAACCGATGCCATTGGGCCAATGAGTTGGACATCGAATCTTTACTGGGAATTGGTACAATAAATCCACAGGCCAGAAGCTCTTTCGTTGGGCTAAAAAGCTGAAAAGGATGAGATAATGGGTACTGATCTCCTGGAGATTAATCTTTCAAAATTTTAGTATGAGTGGTGGATAAAGTGTTTTGCCTAAAAGCAATTGAAATATAAGTCCAAAAATAACAAATTCTCAAGCAGAATTGATAACTCTCCAGATTTACTGTTGTGTTTTTTATTTAAACATTCCTCATAATTATATTAAAGTTTTGCACTCTTTGATCGTTTGAGCACACCCACGAGACGGGCACGCGTGGAAGAAACATTTTTATCGGTTTCATCTCACGACTGCATTAAAACCTCGTGGCGGTATTATACTCTTGCGATAAAAATAAGATCCCATAATGCATCCTGGACAGCTATGAACCTGCTATAAATCTGCCATCTACAGTGTGGCGGATACCACGTTAAAGTGCCTGGCATTGGGACTCCAAGTTGTGTGCCTTGAAATATACTTTTAGTTGGAAGAAACAAAATTTAAAATGTGAAAAAAAAGCAAATCTGACAGCAAAAGTAATTCTTGAAACAGTGCATCATATCATGAAGCAAACTGAAATAATTTTTCCGAGAGCGTTAATTAAATGATCGTGAAAGAACTAATTCCAGGAAGAATTGCACATGCGCAGTACTTACTGAGAACTCCGCAAACTACGGAAATGATCAGGCCTGTGTTGTCTGGGCAGAGGTCCTGGTCCCGGAGCAACCAGATGGCACGCTCAGCCAGCCCTGGGCTGTCGGGCATGTCAGGTCCACATCGTGTCTCATTCACGTCCAGCACCTTAGAACACGACAGAAAAGAAACACTTTACTCGCAGAGAAGAAGCAACTTCACATCCACACATAGACGACACGTGGCTTTATTGAAATATTAACTATATTAACGTTCAAAGTAAATACAGAGTAATTCCTTTCTAAAAGTGAAGTAAAGAGTCTTGATACTCACTAGGATTGATTTTGAGATGACCCATTTCTTAAAGTCGAGGGCGCTGCAGTCGCAGGCCCAGGGATTGTTAGACAGCGTAATCCTCGTCAGAAACTTCAGGGACTCAAGCAGGAAAACGGGAGGCTTTGCGTATGAGATTGTGATCGAGAAAAAGAAACCTCGTTCGATTTGGGAGTCGTGCCTCTTCCACAGACTTGAGCTTGTTGTTGGACAAGTTCAGACCCTCGATCTCGGCCTCGATGACGAAGGGAATTTTCTTATTGGCTCTCGGCAGGAAGATCTCGAGGACAGTAGAGTTCTGGACGAAGAAGGGTAACATTTAAACACATTATGTTTATCAGTTATAAATGTTATTATATACCGAAGTTTCAGAGATGAAATGATATGCAAACTTGCTTGCATATAAAAAGAATTTATTCCGATTGTGATGTGTAATGTTTAAATAGGAAATTCAAATTAATTGTTACTTATACAAAGAACTGTCAAGCATCATGAAATTACTTGGTTTTAAACCATCACCTTCATGCGTCACCATACAAAGAACCAATTTAATGGGGTCTTTTAATGTTGCTTTTAAAGAAAGCAGTGTGTTAAGGTATTAAGAATAATATCACGTTAAACTAGTTGCTTTTATGTTGGATTAAAGGAAGTGGAGAGTTTGAAAGGAGAATCGATTCATCTTCTTTTCCTCAAATGTTTCTGAAAATCTATTCGTAAACACTGAGTAGCAAAGATTTCGATTTTTTTAAGTGAACGGTTGCGGTATTTACCTGCTCTTCCGTGAAAAGAGGTGGCAGATGGGTGAGTCCTGAGGAGCTGCAGTCCACAAATATGAGATTATCATTCGTACAGGAACATCGGCAGGGTTCGGGGCAGCGGGCAAGAGAAGAGGCTTGGGGCGGTACCATTGTGAGAAGGGGTACAAAGGTCTTCATCTGTCTTAAGTTCTGCTGAATTCAGGAACTGCAGGAAAGGTAGCATCTGGCTATCGCAGCGAAAAGGATTGCCTGAAAATAAATGCTTTTCTGTCATTAATGCCAATAAATTAAAACTATTGAAAAGGTAACAATGATTTCCATGCTTTATTCAGGTCCACTCTTGTTTTCAGTGCACCATCACAAAGATTCGAACAGAAATTCAAAGCGAAGTGTGGATTGCTGGAGGTTAATGAGACGAAAGACGATGGACGACTTTTCCAGACAAGTTCTTCTTTGAGGATTTACGAGGATGTTCTAGGGAATCAGATCGAAGGTACAATTTTGGAATGTACCGTAGGATCAAATAGAAGTCTTATAACCGATCATCTGATCAGATCTTTATATTGTTCTGCACTTGCAGAATAGATTCAAGCTGGGTGATCTAAACTTTAAAGAATTCCGAAATGCCGTCATAGCTTTTGAGCTTGAGCTTATTGCCATGACGAGTGGCATCAAGACGTGTTTTGTTCAAACTATAAAACTCACATCAGGTAGACGCAATAAAACTTTGGTTTTTTCCGTTTTTCAAATTAGTGATTGTAGCTCATCTTATTGAGAGAATGGATTCAGCAGCTACTACACAATTACACCTCATTTCATGGTATCTAAATGAAATCCATGTATGCGACGAATAATCTACCATTATACAGTGAGGAAAGCCGTTGAATTCTGAGAAAACTTTCTTGTTAAATAGCACAACATTTGCGAATCGTAGGATCGAAATTGAGAAAAACTCTCATTAGGTGCATACAACTTAGGTGCATCAACTGTGCATACAAGATGCTTAAAGGGCCATTACAATGTTCTTCAATATACTTTTTTCCTAAAAGCAGTAGTGAATAGTCACAGATTCGAAACTAAGTCATCTTGCACACTTACACTTGGCATTACTGTATCAATCGATATTAATTTTAAAAAATTAAATTAAATAATGAGATGACCTATCAGCTTTTGCATTAGAAGGCATAAATGAACTGACCTGCTAAGTAAAGATGTTTGAGTGTTCGCGGAATTTGATTTGGGGAAATACTTCGGATCTGGTTGTTGCTGATGGAAAGAATTTGCAGTCGTGTCAGGGCGTTAATTTCAGAATCCAGCGTGGCTATCCGGTTTCCTTCCAGAAGCAGCTTTGTCAACCTGTTCATTTTGTAGAACTCATTCGGTGTGAAGATCTGGAGAGAAAAAAAGGTACTTTGATTTTGAGCTCACAAGAAAACTATGAACATTGACTTTTATAAAAAGAAATCTATGTGAATTCGGTTATAATTTTAACTTGAAAAATATTCCCGTTTCTTTAATTACATTCTTGAATGAACAATGCCTTTTCTTCTTGAAATTAAAAGTAGTCTGTGCAGATTTTTAGATTATTTTTGATGGTGCCGTTTTAGAATATGCCAAGCAAGGTTTGCCAGTATATCTCTTTCATAATTATGGAGATACATTTTTTTTTTACGGAAGAATTTGTAAGCTGATAAATTGCATTGATAAATAGCATTGTAAGCAATGTGCATGATGTATTTAGGATGGGGGACGTTTCTTCGACATGCTAAGTTTCTCTCGAACAGTGAAGAAGCTTAACTTTAATTTTTACTTAAGAAAGTCTTGAAACTCGACCTCATGAGAAAATGTGTCGAAATTTACCTTGAGTTTAGTCACTGAGAACTCAGTAATTTCTCGATCGATATTTTTAAAGGAATTAAAAAGAGTGTTAGAAAAATAATATTCTATGGAAAAAAATTAAGGACGTCACTACTGATGATGGCAAAAGAAATTTGTGGAAAAAATTAAATTGTCTTTGATCACGTAAGAGCAGTAAATAATGTCAGAGGTTCAAAATCATTAATCGTACAATGCTCCATTAATCTGTCTAGTACACATCTTAAATCACTTCTACAAAAAAAAAAATTGGAATCAAAATATGAGCAGCGGCTTCAAATGCTCATCAGCTAATTTGTAATTTGCAATTGCAAATGACATCAATATATATTTTTAAATCATTTTAACGTCTACCTATAAAATTTTGTCCCAGATTTTCGAATGAAAATTATTGATTTGCAGCACACCAATATTTTAAAGAAAAATATATTAATTCAACTCATTAGTGCTGTGATTTTATAAAGTCTTTCACTCACACAGTTGTGTCAGTTGTATGAATTTTCTCACTGTTCTTTTTTTTCCGCTTTCGGAACTGATTCCGGTTCCAGTTATCATTGAGTGAGGACGTGTTTCGACCTCGCTCCTAATTAAAACCGAAATTTACAAAAATTTTAAAAGTGATAGTTTTTTCCTACTCTCGAGTAGGACACATTTATTTAAACAATATTTTTATATATATTTAAATAAATATAAAAAAGACATCAGACATCATCCGGTCCACCGGACTGACGAATAGTGAAAAAAATTGCATTGAAAGCACTGAGTAGACCCCGGTATTCTATTATATTTTTCGACCTTAATAGATAGATATTGTAGTTTAGTTGCGGAGAAGATTTTTTTCATTTTCATTATTGTGGGGTAAAACTATTTGCTAAACAGCAATGGGAACTTTTGTTTTGAGATTATGAAATTGAATAATTTTGTCTATTGTAAAGCCTTTTTCAGTTAGTTCTTCTTAATTTTATCCACTGTAGTAAGTTTTTTGTTAATAGGTAAGCCCTTTAGCACTGCCTTGGGTGGTCTTTTACTTTTGGGAGTTATTACGAAATGGTCGAATTTATTAGTTTGAAGAATGGTGGTAATTTTACGATGAATTTCTTAACTGTGAGGGTATATTTTGATCAGCTCTCCCGATAAGTTGATTTTGAATGAATCATCATTAATACTATTATGAATTATTTTTAGTTGCTTTTTAACTTTATCAGATTGTCTGATTATAATAGGAGGGATTTTATAAATGATTGTAGAGCTATAACTGTTATCATTTACATTTTCATTATATTTAGTATTTTTTTTCAATAATTAGCAGTGTGCCTTTTAGAAAACTGAACGAAATCATCCTGACTATTTACATTAGATCTCTTGATATTTTTAGTATGAAATTTACAGTTAATTACTGATCAAGAGCCACAATCTCTTACCTGTTTTTCATAAGCAGTAATAGCCGTTAGAGTCCTTGTAGCACATAATATTGTAAGCATTATCTTTCGGGAGTATTTTGACAGCAGATTGATAGATTTCTTTCATCTGAAGAAAGAGTCTTCTGTGATTTTCAAGTCGCTCTGTCGAGTGTCCGAGTTCCTCACAGTTTATGTGTGCTTGTTCCTCTACTTTGTCAGTCAAAATTTGCTTCTGGTGCCGCACCCACCGCGCATGTAATGTCCATAAGTTCCGGGTTGCTCGACAGTTCAGTAATTTTTTTGTTCGAATGCAGCTGGCAAACACTTAGACACTTTGTCTTTGATGCCTTAAGGCAAGCGCTGTACAGACGTTACTCACTTTGCATTACCCAGGGGGCGCGTGTAACTTACAGATAAGCCCCGGATGTGGAAACAATGCCCCCGCAACGCTCTACGATCATGTTAGACCGGGACCTACGGTTTAAAGTGGATTCCGAACCACTACAACATCCATGGCACCGCCGAGATTCGAACCCGAAAGCTGTGGTACTGAGCGCCAGGGCGCTAGCCACTCGGTCATTCAGGCCCTGCAGTTCAGTAATAGTGTCCGGTATACTGCCTCGAAGGGAAGTCGTCAGTCGTCACTTCACGCTCCGCACAATCCATCTATCGCCTCTTATCTATATAAGACTCGCATCCAATTTCAAGAATTCAAGTAAACAGCCCGATTCAAAACCAGAAGTTCCCAAGCTCAATTCTGAATTCCTACCTACAGACTCATGAGTTTATAGTTCGAGTAGGAGGAGTTACGTCTTCACACAGATCAATAGCAGGGGGGAGTACCACAGGGCTCGCTCCTAGCGCCAACGACATTCCAAAAGATTGTCAAGCAATTTGGATTTGTTCAAATTCTGTCTACCGTATATCAACTTTATAGAGTTACTGAAACCCCGCTAACGGACTAAATAAAAAAATCTATTACAGGAATTATTTATCTAGATAGCGCTAAGGCTTTTGATAAAGTATGGCTCCAGGGTCTCAAATATATAAACTCATTATTTTCATTTCCTTCCTCACTTTATTAGCTTATTGTCAACTATCTTACTAATTGTAAATTTCTTGTCACTGTTAATCGCACAGTCTCAAACAGTACAGGCTCTGCCCTTGCACCCCATCTTTTTACTATCTTTATGACATATCTCAAAGATGATGATGACATATGGCAGCTAACGCTACCAACATGCCTCGTAAACATCAAACTGTCAAAGATTGTCAAACTTTTTTTCCCTGGTTGCTGAATACTTTGATTGCTAACTATTAGTCAAACTCTTTCCAGTTTGTCTATTCCTGTTGTTTAACGGTTTAGATTTTCGGTTTAGATTTGTTAATCAATGGTTTAGATTTTCTTATGTTGAATTAAAATTTATTCAGCTGATAGATTGGATTAATATTAGTTTTCTTTTCAAAACAATGAATGAATAACTGAGAATTCTATGAAGCAATGTTTTTTTATGTCAAACATCAGCAGAAAGTGTTATTGTATGGGGTTGGGTTTGTTCATTAAATCTAAACTTGTAGTACATGTGCGATAAACTAGTTCTTGACAATAGTGGAAACTTCCAAGATATTAAAAGAATCATAGGATTCAGACTCAGACTTAATGATGCACAGATTTGGTGAACTAAAATTGCGAACACTTGGGCACAGGAACATAGTAAACAATTTACTTATTAATAATAAACACTAACAGAATTCATCTGAACTTGATCAACAAAGCATCATGAAATGTACTAAGATGAAAATGTTACAGTGATTTTAGGAACGGCATTCGCGTTTTGGATAATAATTATTATTCTAGCGATGCCCGTATCCGGGGTTTCGGGTTCGAGCCACAAATATTTGCAGTGGTTAGGACCCGGTCTCATAGAACTGTAAGAGCGTCACGGAGCTCCAGTCAGACTGCTCCATCACAACAGAAGCTTCCAATTTGCCCTCCATCTATGAGTAGATCACTAATGGGATGTCCGTCCGCATTGCTGGACACTAAGGATTAGACACACATAGAAGTCAGAAAAAGTTGAATTGAAGAAAAATCGGCCTTTCTACGTAAGTCGAACAGAAATTCAGTTGTTGTATGGACAGATTTTAAAAAAGATTTTTTTCAAAAACTATACGAAATAGTAATATTTATGCTAATAACAAGATAAATTTAAATTTTCCTAATTTCATGAAGTACCGCTACTCTGCAAATATTTTAGCCCGTCAGTTATTGAATACAGAAAAGCGACTCACCTCTATCCTGTTGTGGCTGAGTTTGAGGACTTTCAGATTGGTGAGATTCTGAGGCAGCCCTGCAGGGACTTGATCCTGTTCCGGCTCAGGTCAAGAGACAAGAGTTGAACTCTGACATTGGCGAAGGTGAGGCGCTCCACCTGCGCGATGACGTTCAACTGCAGGTCGAGGTGCTGCAGTGTCCGAACACCTTGGAGATCCTCGGGACCGAGGTGCGCGATGAGGTTGTCGGCCATCGAAACATTCGACATCTGGCTGTAACGCATCACCGGACCCAGGGATGTGAACAGGTTGTGGTCGAGTCTGAGGATGCTCCCGGTTAACCTCTGAAGGACAGAAATGAATTTTACTGTCATTGCCTTTGAACATTTTAGTTTTATTCGAAAGTGGTTCAGATGCCAGACGGGGAGCGGCCTGGTGGATAAGCCACAGAGATTATGTACTGAGAGAGAGCTCCGTTTGAAACGTTATCAGCCAAGTTGAACTAAAAGTTCACGTAAAGATGTTAGGCAAACGCGTAATAGGTCTGTGAGCCAGTGAGAGGAGGTTCGGTTTGGTTTGTCGATCTACGGTCATTTTATGCACACTTTAGGCTAATTAGACCGGAACCTACAGCTTAAAAAGTGGATTCCGAACCCCTCACAAACATCCATGCAACACGCCAGGATTCGCATCTGAAGCTTGTGGTACCCAAGGACAGAGCGCTAGTCAATTACCCATGAGGCCGCAGTGAGAAGACAGTGCAAATTCTCCGCATATGATCTTAAATAATAACATTATTTTTTTCGAATTTCAAATAAAAATTCATATTTAACAGTAAGAATCCTAAATTTAATGTTTTATGGCATTATGCTGTTGATTTTAAGAGGGCAGAATTTTAATATTCATCAAATGAATCTGTTTCTTATTTTAGGTTAGTAAATCTGCTTACCCACAGGACGAAAGTTTTGTACCACTTCAACGCTAACAATAATCTCTTCAATAAAAAAAAATCTGCTTTGCCTCTGATAATTGAAAAATGGTGCATCTACTACGTGACTTGAAGCTATCGTATACCAAGTGTACAACAGTGTGTGTGTTCTACCATGTCTATTATAGCAACTTACAGTGAATTTCTGGGTGCCATCACAATTTTATGGGGATTATATTTTCCTCCCACCCTCATGTTCGGATAGACTTTTCTTGCTCTCAGATGGATCGTATGCAATCCCAGGAGGTATTTGTGTGTCGCATAGAAGAAAACTACCAAAGGCAACCAGAATGTTAATGTTGCAAGCCAGATTACTTGAATTCGTCACGTGACAGGTATCCGTTGACGATTTACGCCTAGCTGTTGCGAAATTTGTTTTAAAAATGCATTCGCTCCAGAATGCTTCACTTCCGACTCTACTTTACTACACAAAAATGTATGTATCAGTAAAAAAGTGTTTTCCATTATCATTGTATCACCCTGTATATACATTTTGAAATTCATATAAAATTAAGCATTGTGCATGGATCCTTATTCTTTCGTTTTAAAACTTAAGTATGCGGGAAAACGTTCTGTTTTCAATGATATAAATAGATAAAACAGACGATTCTTTACTGCAGATTCCAATGTTACGTTGGGATCATTCAGGAAAATGCAAAGAGAGCCATTCGATCATTTTTCAGAATTTTCAATTAAAGAAGTACAGTGAACAAAAATAACCTTATTAGGCTGGCCACTTAAATAAATATCCGCGATATTAAATAAAGTTATTTACGTATAAATTTCTTCATTATAAAAGAATCATTAAAAACAGTATATAATTTTTAATTTTAAATAAGCAAAAATTACAAAGGCAAAGTTAAAGAGTACACCACGTCTCCGAATGAATGAAAACAGGGTGAAACATCGGGGCTGTTTGGGTGGATCGAACTTCTTTGATTTGAAATTCCCTAATCGTTTGGTCATTATGGCGAAAATCGTTGTAATTTACACGCGCTGAAATGCATACATTTTCGATGAATTTTTGGTAGCATGCATGTCTTTACGAATGAAAGCGAATAACTGGAGAACATTTGTATTACACCAGCCACAGTAACTGTTTGGCAAAAGTAAGGAGATAGTGCGAGATTGATGGTCGCACATCTGTTTTAAGTACACATAATAGCTGCTACTGAGGAATGGCGATATGGCCATTGTTGTTTTAAACAGAATTTAACCTTTTGATGAATGAGGCTCATACAAATGAAATTATGTTCAGTTCTTGAAGCGTATTCACTTACCACCTATTTTTTACCGATGCTCCGATTGGGCAAGTTTTCTATCATGTTGAAACTGAGGTCAAATTCTCTCAGGTTGAGCATTTTATTCCTGATTTGAGGTTCAATCTTTCGAATGAGGCAGTGATCCAAGTACAGGAAGTGGATGTACTCCGCTATTCCGTCTAACGTGAACTGGGGTGTCCATTCGATGGGGTTGTACGAGAGCTTCAGCGTCGTCATTCCATTCAAAGAGTCGAGCAGCACTCCGCGAAAAGATGACAGGTTGTTGTTGTTCAAGTAGAGGACCTAGAAACAAAAGTCGCAGTTATTTATCGGATGTATGGAACAAAAACACGCGTAAAATACATTTTGTACATTTAATTTCACCTCAAAATGATCCTATTGAACTACTGTTATTGTATCCTTTTGCATTTGGTTAGAATGGAAGAAAAAAAAAAAAAAAAATTTTTTAACCCTCAAGGGAAACTCATTCCGAAGGGATTCTTGGATAAAGAAAAAAAGTTGCCAAATTTTCCTTCTGTTTAGCTCAAGGAAGGAGAAGGCGCCTTTTTGCAGAAAAACCATGAGACCATTTCATATTTGATAGCGCTGAAACTGTTGCAAGCTTGCCTTTTAAGTAGCTAATATTGCAAGGGTTCTGGTGCCTGCATTTTAACCGAATCTTCAACAACACGTTTGTGGAAAGCTGTCTAATCTGGTACTTACGTCCAAAAACACGTACATTCCCTCCACAAAGATAGAAGGAATTAATGGGCAGACACAATGTAACTATATTGCAGAAATGAGCCAGAAGAGAAGTACATTTGACTGCGCTGAAAAGGTTGCATTCATGCCGTTTCAGTGGCTAATATTGCGAGGTTTAAGTGCCTAGAGATTAAAAAAGAATCTTCAATAATGCCTTCATGTAAAGTCGTCTAATCCTGTCATCATGTCAAAACATCCATAATTCCTATCACAGAGATGGAAGGAATAAGTTGAGAGATCCCACAAATGGAGAGTTTTGGATTCTCGTTTCAAATAATTATGGTAAAGGAAACACCTTTGCTCCATCGGAGCGTGTTTCCTCTACAAAGCGGCACTAAATTTCATGAGTTAGTGTAAAAAGGGTAAAAATGCTATACAGGACCGACTAACAAAGTGTCAAGCGTTAACTTTTTATTATTGTGGAATGTTATCTTTCCTTGTGCGTTATTTCGGGCAGACAACCATTCGTAGCAGTTAAATCTCAATTAAAATTCTATTGCGAATTTAAAAAAGGTTTAAGTTTATTTTGGGCTGTTTTTATTTACACTTATGTTCTACTTACTACATTAAGAAAACAAGAATAACAAAAATGAACACAAGGTAACAAGGTAGTAGAGAATAAAAACCTAAAATAAGAATTGAAAAATTTGAGAAGACGGACAAAATATCCATTTATATCGAGGTTTCAAAAAGGGGTTGAAAAAACGTGGCCACATATATTAGCAGCTTCTTCATGGGGATTATTGAAAATTTGCAATTTTTTTAAATGCTTGTTTTAATAGATGGAAATACAGATTAAAAACACTAAGGCTATTAAAGATACTTGTTAATCCATTTAATTTTTTATACAACTTACAAGTAAATGAAGGAAATTAAAAGAAGGCCGTAAAACAGAAATACTCTCTGTAATAGAGCCTTCATTCTTCAAATCACGAAACAATGCGTTTCACAGCAGCCATCCTGCTCCCCAGTGGACATTGGCGTCAAATATACAAAAACCTTTTAATAGTAGGTTTTTGAAATTGATCGTAGGCCCACTAATTTGGCAAAGTTAACAACCTGCTCAATACCTACATGTAGTACAAATTTCAAAACAGACCAACGCAAGACCATTAGTGACTTCTATTTGCTGTTACAGGATGAGGGTGACAAATTGTTATTATCATAACCAGAGAAATTCTGATTTCCGCGTCCAAATTTTTTTATTCCTATTTTCAACTGTTGGTTGTTTTATCACAATTTTATCTTATATGATATTTATTAATGGATGTAATGTTTTCTTGAAATATATTCGTCTTAAATCGGATTCATATACGATGTAAACAGTATTGGAACTAACAACGCATTTTTACAACTTTAAGGGTGTAGTATTTGCACTAACTTAACAAACATCCTTGTACACTGAAGGTGCTTCCAAAAATTACGTATTCTATAAAAAGTACAGCAACAGACACCAAAGTAAAGAAAAGTTGTAGATGAATAA
Source organism: Caerostris extrusa (assembly GCA_021605095.1). Lineage (NCBI taxonomy): Eukaryota > Metazoa > Arthropoda > Arachnida > Araneae > Araneidae > Caerostris > Caerostris extrusa. The sequence continues at coordinate 17,692 of BPLR01009722.1, read as the reverse complement.
AAAGAAAATCGTACATTTTAATCACAAAAAGATGCTATAATTGCATTAATTTAAGCCCTTTTCTTCTTATTAACAGAATAGCTTCTGTAAGATCTTCTTTCGTTACTCATCCAAGATAGCTTTTTAAAAAACCTCGGCGCTGAGAACACGTATCGGTTTGCTAGTAAAGCAGATAAAAGCTAATGATTATCCTTGTTGTTGGCTTTTAATTCGAAAGATACATTTGAGTTGCCTTTTTAACATTTAATTCTTAGAATTTCAGTAAAATAAAACTTGATTTGTATTGAAAAAAGTCGGTAGTCGGATTCTAATGCCGACTCCCCGACTCCGATTCTTTGTTTTTTTCACATGGTGCGATTTCTCCAAAAATTCTCGATTCCCAACTTCATACTTACTTAGATTGAATGCAGGTCAGTACCTGTGCGCGAAGCGCACATATACTCAAAATCAAATTATAAGTAGGATGTGTGAAACAGCAATTAAAAATATTATATAAATGACGGAGGAATAATAGAAAATAAAATTATAGGATTATAAAGAACCGAATTAAGAATCAATAGACAGTATGATACCAGGGAGGGGGGGGAGGAGGAGTCGAACGTGAGAACGCAGAGTAGGAATGAATAGCAAAACGGGAATTCCAGAAAAAATGGGGGAGACGGAGCAATAAAAAATGGAATGATATAGGACCCGTAATGACTTGTAATGTAAAACTGCCATCGGTAAAGAGTAGAGGAACAGATACATGAGCGTGAGAACAAATATGAATAAAAGAAAAAATGTTTATGAAAACGTATGAAATGAACTTCACACTTCTGGTCATATTCCTCGTGAACACTGAGTGCCAGCCAATTAGACACTTGTTCACCTCGGCAGACATTCAGCAATTACACCATGCTTTCAATTTTTCATCTCGGAAATGAATGATTTTGATCACTAATGAAGTTTTGTTTTTCTTTGAGTTGCAGTGGGCGGTACTTTCCAGAGTCAGTGATTTCGGCAAGGAAAAAAAAAAATGTGAAATGATATGCAAGGATAATATCAAACTCACCATTCAATACCATGGTACATTTAGTCAATTTAGTCTTTTACTGTAGTAGTCCTCAAAGTCTGGCAACAGGCAGCACAGGCAGGCCCTCAACGATTTCAGTGTGAGCTAGATAGTATCATTACAAAACAACTGGTCTTTCAGGTCACTCTTTCCTTTGACATAAAAAGTTGCTAAGCAGTGATAATGCATCAAGGAGGTTTCAAGAAACTAGAGGGATATCATCTATGTGATATTTAATTAGAAGAATTTCCATTGCAGCCTATGAGACTTCGCCTTCTGTAAGTAGTACTTTGAGGAATTGACCCTCTGAATAGATATCTGAAAGGCATTGTAATGGTTGTAGTGTTCGTAATGTGTATATTGCTTATTAAGTGTTGGACTTATATCATGTGTGTGATCTCCGCAAATATGTCATCGCTGTTTCTACAACTTTCGTATATGAAGGACGGTAGTAGAAAATGCTTAGTCAAAAGATATGTTCGTTGGAACAACGTATTGAACAACTCCATTTCCAATGAAAGAAGTCGTAGTACAGGGGAAAAATAACAGATTATTGTACAAAGACTGAAGCAGAACTTCAAGCGTTGCAATCTTAATGGCAAACTGCGTTATTACCAGTTTACTTTCGGATCAAGATGCTTTCCGGAAATAATGTAATCTACCATGCAACTGGAAAACCTGCTTGAGCAACAGAATCAACATTAACGACCAGTTCTGCTGCTGAAGATCTAAAGAAGGGCCTTGATTTCAGTTATAGGCTTTTCGTAATTGACAAAAAAACTGTTATAAAATTTTGGGTTGACAGAGGCGCGGATGAAAGTCTAATTCTATCCAGGTGTAACGATAAGGTGAGTGGCGACTTTAAACTTTATGTTGGGAATGGTACCGATAATCCGTGTTTTGGACACAAAACTTCAACTCTTGATTTGGGACTTTGCCGTGATTTTCAAAAGGCCTTTTATCAAAGCGAAAGTCAGTAAAGATAATTTGGGTGCAGATTTTTAGCCGACTTAATTTATTGATAAAAACAAAAATTAATTGTTGGTTTTAACTAAACTGAGCGTTATTGGTGAAATTACATTGCCAGTCGATGAATCACATGTGAGCTCCTTAAACAAAAGTAATTAATCTTCTATTTTGGCACAATTTCAAAAAAAAAATAACTAATTTTTCTAATTTCTAAATTAAATTACAATATTTAGCATTATATAACTACTAACGGCAATCCAAGTTCTTCAATAGCAAGACAATCAGATGCTCAAAAGATTTGAAATAGTCAAATAGAATTCAAATTTAGGCATGAAAACATAAATTCAGAAGAATTAAGAATTCAAATTTATAGTTTAAGAGATCAAGAATTCAAATTAAGAATTGAAATATTAAAAATACAAATTTATGCTTTTTGAATTGCATTATAAGACCCTCGAAATCCCCATGGGCAAACCCTTTTCATTTAGTCACAAAAACAAACGGTACTCTGACAGAGCATGCACAGATTATAGCCGCTTAAATGATGCAGGGGGAACGAGGAAGAGAGTTGAGGGCAGCGGAAGAAACAGGAAGCAAAGGAATTAATGATGGATTTATGGAAACAGAACGATGTTAACAACGTCAGCGTATCCGCAATTGGCCTGTGGTTAAGGTAGTAGGCGACATGAAGTCTGTAGAGGAAGTGGCAGAGGTTTCTGGCAATTGTGGAGACGTTAGTTGTGTTCTCAAGGGTTGTGGGTCCGTTGGTGACAATGCTTTTGTACAAACATCGCCCCCATTAAACTTCAGCCCGGGTTTTGCACTAAAGTTATCTGTTTGCATATGATTTTCGGGTACTTTAGATTCGTCTTGAGTTCATCTACATTCTTCAATAGGTTTCGTATCCTGCCGGTGGCATGAATGTTTGTGAGTGGTTTTGAATCTACTTAGCGTAACCACCCAAAATGAGCCTAGATCGGCAATCAAACCAAACCAAATTTTGTAAAACTTTTAAACCTTCGTTCTATATAAACTGACATGTCGTTAAAATAAACTATTTAACTTGTTTTTTTGGCTTTCACTTATATAAATGTTTCTTGTTTTTACGACCTTTCAAATACTCTTCAGAAACTTTTCAAATGGATTTTATAATACTTTCAAATACTACGTCAGATTCCCGACGTAGAACAGCCGAAATGGCCCGCGTTACAGGATTCCAGGCCAATTTCCTCTATCCTCTCCACACTACGACATGTGAATTCGTCCTCTCTCGCACTAAACTCTTTCTACATCCCTCTACACTGTGACAGATATAAATTTTCCTAATTAGGTATAGTTTTGGATTTATTAACATTCAGCTGGACAGGTAAACATAACATTTAGTTCCTGAACCAGTTTCCCACACGAACCCATTTTACAGATGTTTTTACATGAAAGCAGATGAAGATTTATAAGAAAAGTAAAGGATGCTTTCGATAATTCTTATAACAAAGATAAATCCATTTTCATTCGCATTCCATAGAAGACTCCCAAAAATATAACTGACCTTGGGTTTCGTTCCAACAAAGAGTTGGTCCACGTGCAGCAGCTGGTTGTAGGAGAGCCGCAACTCCTCAGGCGTTTCCAGCACTTGAAGAGTCTGGGGGCAGGGAGGTCAGTAGGTTGTGAGAGATGTCAAAATACGTCACATTCTGTGTGCCCTGTATACAAAAGTACGTAGGAAATCGTTATTCAAATCTTTAACACACTCGCTCGCTGTTTTACATAAAGAGGTTTCGAAATTAAAATCAACACAACACGTATTGAAATATGAGACACAATGGAAAAATATTTGTAATTTCTTATATTCATGTCTTTTACCTATCAATCTTACTAAATTGAGTTACAAGTAGCAAATTAGGATATATTTATCATGTCCTTTTACAGAAACTTTCACCCCGGGTTATAAATGTTTAAAAAACACCCCATTTTTTATAATAAAATTACAAAATATTTTTATTTTTTGTATACAAAAAAATGTTTTATTTGTTGAATATATTTATTCGCAATAATCGATAGTTTTACAAAAAGGTAACATAAAGGTTTACAAAAAGGTAAAGGTATTTCTTGTTTTAGCATTTTTTAATTTTTCAATTTGATAATAACAACTCTGTACAGCATTAATAGTATTATCTATAAGTACTAATAATAATCCTATAGTCGTATAATATTAGTCCCATTTACATTTATTTTATTAATATGAATCCTGGGACGAATGTAAACTGCTAAAAAACAAAAAAAAAAAAATGGTATTGCCAATGTACAATTTGCATTAAAATTTGTGCTTTCACTACCTAACTTAATTAAATCTAAACAAACAAAATTATATCTATTTTTACACCCCCATATATATATATGTGTGTGTGTGTTTGTGTGTGTGTATTAAATAAGTAACCGTGCCTTGTTACAAAAAAAAAATGTATTTTTAATTCAAATTCCACTACCTTTGGAGTAGATCATTTCTAATTATGTAATCTTTAAATATCAAATCAACCAATACGAAGGGGTAAAAAATATATATGCAACACAAAAGAAGAAGGAAAATTAACTTATGCAGCCGACAAAGAGGAGGTGGAAGATCTATTTGTACAGTAGATACAGAAAAAAAAAAAGATGAAACGGGAAAGGGCGAAGGGAAGCTTTGAAACTTGCAAATAAAATAAAAAAAGAAGATATAGTGGGGTGGTAATGGTGTTCTAACCTGGAAGACGTCGTCAGCCACGTGGGCGATGTAATTGTTGACGAACGAGATTCTTCGCACCTCCGTCAGGTTCTGAGGTTGTCGCCTATCAGCTGGGTGAGGCGGCGTTGTCCAGCGTCAATTCCCACATTGAGCTGTAGATGGCTCGCAAGTCGGGAATCTCCTGCAAAACGACATTTTAAATGCAAATTGCGCATTTCACAACTTTTACTTTTTCGCATATTTTCCTACAATTATACAGGCATAGATATTTGCTTGGATATTCGTTTGACTGCTGTTCACTGCATCAGAGGATATTTATTAAAGAATTTAATGGGAATTCTCAACACATAAGTAACGATCAAATCGCGGTTTTGGGTATGAAGTTCGTGATTTTTAAAGTGGCAATAAATAATTCAACATGGCCTGTTACTCAAAAGACTTGCTTTTTTAATGGTAATGTTGTTCTATTTATGACGACTTGTCCATCGGATCAAGTTTTCTAAGACATACGATCAAGTAAGTAGTTAACCATTACACATTCTTTTCTATTTATTTGAAGTGGTTATTTTTGTTGTTCTTTGAAGGACTGGCATCGTCAAGTTTAAGAAAAGATTTTCTTTCCCATTTTCTATCAAATGAAGAATATTCGTGCCATCACTTTTTTCCCGCCATTTAATTCCACTAAATGCAATATTTAAATTTCGGAGAAATTTGCCCAATATTTAAATGATTAAATTAATTTTTTAATAAACTAGAGGCTTTGCATCACCAAGTCTCGCACAAAAAAGGACGGATTACAGATTTTCCTTTCTCTAGGTTCAGTTTCGCTTGAATGCCCATCGTTAGTAAACAACAGAACATTTTTTTTTTTTTTTTTTTTGCATTCGTTCAAGATTAATTTTAACGTAGTTCTCAGAATCATTAATCGCTCGCCCGCTAATGCAATTCGGAGGTTTACAATTTCAGTAACAGTTATAATACAAAAGAATAAAATGCGTCTCTGTGATTAACTTATATACAAATAGAAACATGACAAAGATTTTTTAATTTATTTTTAACAAGGTGAATAACTGAACTGATTATTTAATTCAGTGTAAATATAAAATATTGTTAACTGACAATCAAAGGTTTTCAATCAACAGAATTTCATAAAAAAATTTTCTTTTCAAATGTAGCTGGCAATAGGCGACAGTTAGTCTTCATACCATAAGCGACCCTGCTGTTACCCATTGAGCACTACCCGGGGGCACGTGTAGCTTGAAGATAGGCTACAGAGACGAGTCACACTACCCTCACAACGCTTTACGATGCTATTCGACAGGGACTTACGAGTTTTAAATGGATTCCAAACCATTACACACATCCATGGAACAGCCGAAATCTGTACCCGAAACCTGTAGTACCGAGCCCAGAGAACTAGTCAATCAGCCATCAGGCCCCAAAATCTTAAGATATATCATTAAGAAATTATTTATAATTTCTATGCATGATATATGCATGATTATGTACATATGACGCCTCCTACTATAAATTAGCGGCCTGATGGCCAACTGGCTAGCGCTCTGGCCGTTGGTACTGAAGGTTTCAGGTCTCGAATCCCCTGGCGGTGATATGGATGTTTGTTGGTGGTTCGAATCCACGTTAAATTATATGTCCTGGTCTGTTTAGCTTAAACCGTGCACAAGATGACCGTAGAGCGACAAACCAAACCAAACCTACTATAAATCACTGTCTACGGACACTAATGATGTTTCTTCCACGCTCAACGACGCTCACAGGATCTTTGAGCCTTAGGTGAAAAACACCTTTAGTCTCTGGACTAAAAGAGACAACAAACTGCAATTAACGGCTTCATGAGAGTTCAATAACAATATTTTTAGATATATGTTACATGCCAAGTTAAAAAAAAAACGAAAAAAAATTTTTTTGTATCAAAACAGTTTTTAAATAGCAAACAAATGTGGTTTGATAGTTGTTTTGAATTGAAAATAATAATTAATGAAATTCTTTCTTTAAAAATCGACGACAAATCTCTTTTTCTAAATAACGCATTAAAAGTAAATCCACGGAAATAAAAAGAAATGTGTAAAAGCATTTTTCATATATCTAAAAAAAGTATTCATTGTTTCTCAGTAATGTGTTAAGTAAAATTGAATCAAACATAAATGAAATTCATGATTCTCAACACAATTGTCATCTAAATTATGTGACAAAGCAATAAAATTAGAGTCGTGTCAAAATTGTAATTCGCTATTTCTGTTACACTTTTTCAATTATAACGTATGAAATGCGATCAACATGTTTGTTCTATGCAATGAAATTGAATAAGCAATAAAAAAGACACTCACCTTGATAGAGCTCATTTTTACAGAGATACTTCCGAGGTCGAGCACCCCATCGAAAGCACCTTCTTCCATCTTCTGGATCCCTAAATCGTCTACGATGAGCTCAGAAACAAACAGTCCACTGAGGAACCCTTTGGGCAGAACAGTATTGCCAGACAAAGTGATATAGAAAGTTGTGCCCTCATCGAACACAAAACCATTCGACAAGATGTCGTTAAAGGCTTCGAAGTCACTCACATTACGGCAATACAGTACAGCGGATTTCGAGTAAATCTCACTGCATTCGCATTCAGGAAGAAGTTTTTCACACTTCTTTCTTGGTGAAATGTCGGACATTACGCGATAAACACACACAGTGATTATCATTGTGAATATTGATATAATCAGACGTCCTTGCAAAACTGCGTATTCGTGTAGAGGGAATTCTTTTGATTATATTTGAATTTCAGCATGTTTCAGAATTTTTCCTTTGCCGATTTTCAGTTGCACAAAGAATTAATTTCAGCTTTAATTATTATTTATTAGAATTTTCGAATAGTATCAAAGTTGTATACCGATTTGATATATATTTCCATATAATCATTTGACAATATGTCCAAGTTATGCAAAACTTTCTTTAAAAATTATTTTTTCTCAAATATCAATTTACGCTTTTTCGGAATAAAATATCTCTTGAAACAATTATCATAAAAACAGATATTCGATAATTCGCCAGAATCACTTTAAAAATAACCGATTATAAACTAAAAAAAAATAAAATTAAAAAAAAAAATTATTCTAAAAATCTTATCGTTCCTTAAATCTTTATCGTTTTTAACTTAATTTAAAAGGTAATTGTTTTAGAGCAATTACAATATACAAACGAAACATTCCACTAGTTTCAGTGACGCAATTCCTGAATCCTCCTCTTCAAGTAATACTTCTGCTAAATGAGTACCGTGCGTTTATTCAAAAAATATTTAGAACAGCACTGAATTATATAGGATAACAAAATTGTATTGAACTCCTACTTGAAAAATGGTGGAAATTCCATACTTTTATATTCACTGGCAGAGATAATTGATTATCAGATCAGATCTTCCGTTTAAAAATACTTTTGTTATAATTCTTGAACATTCGAAATCCTTTGCAGCATCACCTGGATGTTTCTAAAGTGAATTGAAGCAAGTGTCTTCGAAAGACACTAATATCGTCTGAGTCGAGCACGAAAAAAATTCAAAATTCGACTTCCGCAGAAAGGGCATTTCCGTCCGTGTGACGTCACTTGAACTCCCGGGGAAGTGGGAGTGCGTCACAGTTGAAATAACCGACTGTAAATTAAAACTTAACTGTACGACTAACTGTACCACTGTGTTACATTACGACTGTAATGAAACACACTGCATGATATATAGCGTATCGTAAACAGTTATGTTACTCGTATTATTCCCCATCGCAACGCCAAGATGTATACGAATCATTAGAGGTGGAAATGGACGTTTTTAGCTGGAAGAAAATTATTTTGAATTTTTAATCTGTAAACAATATTTTGAAGAAAAACAGCATTTATTGCAAACCAAATAATTTGAAGCTACAGTGATTTGGGAAGAAAAGTAAACAACATCGTCGTACACGTTTGAATGAATTCTCACAAACATGGACAAATGGATACTGTTATCATTTAGTAGGATAAGCACACATAATTTATAATTAAATAGGCAAACATTGGTAAAACTATTACAGGAAATTCAAACTATTATTATTAAAATAGAGGTACAGAACTTCAGTACTGTAACCCCCGTTGCTGTATCACATTTTCCAGTAATGAAAAGTTTGTCAGGCGTTATAAGAATTCATGGTAAACCAGAAATAACCGAATTAAACTACGAAATAAATTCCAGAGCAGCCATACAATCTGTCACGTTAAATCATCCCACTGAAAGCCCAATAATAACTGAAATTAAGAACGTTATCAGATATTTAAGAACTAAAGCTAAGCAAAGGGCATTCCAGTGGATACCATCACACGGGAATTAAAGGTAAAGAAGCAGAGATCCCCTTGCAAAGAAAGGAAACCATGGGAATATTTGAAAGAAACAAATTCCACCAGAATCTCTCAAGAAATATATTCATAGAGAAACTTTCAAGAAACTAAGATAAATCTCATTACTAAATCTGAATGAAAAAGTGACACACTATGCACGACAGCTGGAAAATCTGTAACATTAGACCACGTAAAAGAGGCGGTTGCCAATTTTCGATTAAGAACCGGACACGATTGTCTTGAGAAACACCTAAACAGGATAGGTGTCCTCGCCTCGAACACTTGCCCAATATGTAGAGCTGAACAATGAATTCACAACATCTTTTGAAATACCAAGCATTGAACAGTGAGGCTCAGCGCCAAGAAGAAGTTTTGCAGTTGTATTGGGAGGCCAAGCTAAAATAAAGTAATTACCCCCTTTATTTATTCTCGTCCCATATATAGTCGTCTCACCCATATCATGCCCAAATTGTAAACGGACAACTCTACTCTACGCACATTGATGTAGTGTGGTGTACTAGTAGTATTATAATGATTAAGTTGCGTAAACATTTTGTGGAAATCTGGGAAGAATTGTGCGCAACCCTCGAACCTCAGACTTTTTGTCACCCAACGCCAGAGAGCTAACCACTCGGCCATCAAGACCCTTAAAAATACTAAATCATAAAAAAAACTATTTTATTCGACAATTTAGCTTCGCTTTCTTGTTACATTAATAGTCTACAAATTTGAATTTATAATCGAAAGAAAAAAAAAACGTATTTTTTATTTTTGTAGTAAGATTTCTTTGTCCACTATATTTGTTTAAATAAAAATCGCATGGAATTGAAACAGAGCGGCGTAAAAAGAGGTCTAAAGGTAATTTCGGAGGGGTATTAGTAACTATAAAAATAATCTTAATTTTTTAATAGTTAAAATTTAAAAATCACATAATATCAAAAGGAAAGATAAATGAAATTTCCACAATAACTATTGAACTTCCTTCTTTCAAAACTACATTGTACCACATAGTAAAATATCTGACTAGTAATAGTACTAGTCAGATACTATTAATAGCATCTGACTAGTACTATCTGTAAGTTAACCGAACGAAATGAGGATGCACTTCCCAGAATCCTTCCAAATGCATCCAGTTTCACTTTCAACATTCCGTAATTAGCGTGGAAACGGACAAGGAACTTCGCCGCTGGTAATAAAATATCCTTTCTTTAACATAAATGTTCCTGGATTATGACACATTCATATTTTTCTTAATGATCTTATTTCTGCTCGAGTAATCACACGCCAAACTGGGGCCTGAATGGCAGAATGTCTAGCATTCTGGTGCCACAAGATTCGTGTTCGAGTCCCGGTCATGCTACGGATGTTTGTAGTAGGCGGAAATTCACTTTAAACCGTAGGTCGTGGTCTAAAATGACAATAGAGCGTTGGGCGTAGGACTGACAACCGTAGCCCGTAAAACGGCTTCTACCTACGGGTACTAAAACATAACAGTTCTCTCTTTCCATGGGACCACACGGTCTAGATCAGGGGTGGCCAACCCAAATGATCTTGAAGGCCACTTTGGAAACGCATCCTAACTCCATGGACCACACACAAAATTATATATCCCCTATTAGATTTAGATCCACTGTCGACATTTTTTGGAGTAAAAATTTAAACATAATGACAATTTTACATCCACATGTAGAAGACACGTTGCTTTACGAGGCTTTATTGGAAGATGCATGTCCGTTTCATAACATTTTATAATGTTGCTTACATTTGCTTTATTTCGTTATTTTATATCCATAACTAACATTTTTATTGCCACATTTGCCCCATAAAATTAAAACTTCAAAGTATTTTCAACAATCCTGTGAATTCATTATGGAATTTACAAAAACGTTTGTGCACGATACTACATCGGAATTTTTTTTTCCTTTTACTTCAAAATTGAATTCATGTATTGGTTTTTACGTTTCGTCAAGGACTAAATCGTCAAAATTTTGTAATACAATTTATCCATCAAGTAATATTTAATTTAAAAATAATAAACGATTTGCTAATAACATTTTCAACTAAATAACTGGATTAAAAAAAAAATATCGTATGCTGGATTTTACAATGATTTATACATATTCAACATAACATATACAACGATCGGTTAAATAAAGGAACCATTAATAACTGATTCATACATAATTCATTTGTATTAAAAACATTCTGCTATGTAAAACAATGCTACACACAAGTTTCGTAAAAAAATATATATATTGTGTCTAAAAGAATCTAGTAATTCTAATGTTTCAAACCAAGTTGTAAGATATTTTAGACGTCAGGATCAAAGTCAGCAACTCAAGCACCTTAGATCAGTTAAATTGAAGCTTAGAATCGAGAATAAACGTTAAAGCTTAGAATCGAAATGCACTTCGTATAGAAGCTTTGAGGACAAGGGAATTGTAAGGTTCAATTATTATTATAGCCGTGAGAGGTCGCGACTGTGACCAGTAACTGGGATTTTAACGTTGTGGTCCAATGTGGTAAGAACATGCGGTCAGAGCTAGAGACCACGAGGAGAACGCTAGGAGCGTCACAACGAAACACACGGTCAGGGGCCGGTTCTTGGTTTTTAACTATTAATACTATTGTAGAAGAGGCACAGGATGCCATGTGTATGTATGTACTAATATTGTAAATAGAAAGAGAGATTGGTATTACATCCTGACACAACTAGTTGCTAGCATAGCAGCTAACGGGATAGAGACAGGATAATGTCGGGGTCAGAGAGAATACTACGACGGTATTGTGCCTGCAGTTATGCATGAAATACCTTAATGATTGCTTAAAATACAAGTAGAAATTATTTTCCAGTAGAATATATGGAAGGGGGGTATGAAGATGACACTAAACTCGATATACTATATTAGTGTTAAAAGTAAACGCGGGTCACTTTCTTCCTGACAGTGAAATAAAGAGTGTTAGTACTCACTGGATCTGATTTCAAGTGGAGCCATTTCTTGGAAGTAGAGGACGCCTCAGTCGCAGGTCCAGGCATTGTTGGTCAGGAACTCCAGGGACTCGAGGAGGAAAAAGGGAGGCTCGCGTATGAGATTGTGATCGAGAAAAAGAAACCTCGTTCGATTGGGGAGCAGTGCGTCTTCCAATGGATCGGAGACATTAGAAGGTCCGGGAGAGGGAGGAAGTGTAGATTCAGAACAGAACAAATCAGGTTGAGATTCCGAACAGAATAAATCAGGTTCAGCTTCAGTGTAACTGTTGAAATCAAAAGTTTCATCGTTAAAACTGCTTGCAACACTATCTCGTTCCTTTATCGATTTAATAAAAAAATTCTATGCTTCAATTAACATAGCTGAATATTCATTAGGACTGTTTTTATCAGTATTTTTATCAGGATGCCATAGTAATTTACGCCTTCGAACAAGGATTTTTAAATCAACTAAATCCATTTCATCGATATTGCAAGACAACAATCTGCACAGAACAGATTTTGCTTGAATTAAATCCATGAGAGAGCGTAGACAACAAAATTAGGAGTATCGATTTAAAAAATGTAAATTACATTAAAACGAAGCTTAAAAATGAAAATTAAATTAAACTAAATGAATTATTTATATTAAAATAAATGAATTATTTAATTTAAAATAAATGAATTATTTAATTTAAAATAAATGAAAAATCAAATTATTATGGTCCTCCCAAGAAGCTCAGAGAAAGACGGAAGCGACAGACCACGGAATGAGAGTTAACCGTAATGTGTATTATTTCATTATATATACACTGCAACTTGTGGATGTTATTTGCCTCACGTTTTCAAACCAGAAGGGGGAAAAAGAGGGAAAGCATTACCGTTGCGGTCACGGTAAAGATTGCGGTATCGTCTGCGCATTGGTGAAGTTTTCTATTTCTTTATCTGCGGATTCTTTTGAGTCAATTGTGAAAGAATTTAAATCAGTGTTTTGGAGGTGATAATTATAATCATGCCAATTTGTATTTGAAGTTGTGTGGTGCTGTGTGTGGTAGTTTGCTCATTTCAACATTGGTGAAGTTTTCTATTGCTTTGTCTGCAGATTCTTTTGAGTCAATTGTGAAGGAATTTAAATCAGTGTTTTGGAGGTGATAATTATAATCATGCCAATTTGTATTGAAGTTGTGTGGTGCTGTGTATGGTGGTTTGCTCATTTCAACATCAATGATGATGGGAAGATGGTCGTAGTTTAATTCAGTGAGAACATTAGTATTTGTGTTGTAAGGAATATTCTGAAAAATTGCGAAGTCAAGAATATTAACTGTATGCGGAGTACTTGGGCTAAATCTTGTAGGGGAATTTGGCGGGATGATTTTTAGATTTTGTTTGGTGTTGAAATTTGTTGAGCTGAATACCCCTTTGGTTGTTTTTGACATTATTCCAGGCTGCGTGTGTTGCGTTGAAGTCGCCGGCGATTATTACGTTGTGATTCCCATTAAGAAGTTTATTAATATCATTAGTTTTAAATCTGAGCTGTATTTTACAGTAAATTGAAATAAGCATAATTTGATTATTGTTTCCGATATTAAGATTGATAATAGTAGCTTCTGTGGATTCAAGTTCAGGAGTTGGAATTTGGTAATGAACCAGTGCCTTTTTAGCATAGATACAGGTTTCTCCTGATGTACGCGTAGAATTAATAGAAATCCTGTCCTTCTTGTATAGAGTGAAATTTGGGATATTTGGGGTTTGACCCGACTGCAAAAAGGTTTCTTGGATAAAGAAAATATCAATATCATGGCCAGTGACAAACTGAATAACCTCGCCAAATTGACGACGGAGGCCGTTCGGACGGACGTTGGCCGTACGCGTTCCAGCTTCCTATTCGGAGAGAGGGTGCAGGTTCTGTAAATTTCTCCTATTGGGTGTACTAAACATTATAGTACAGGTTTAGGTAGTTGTAATGCTTAAGCAGTATAAATGCTTTCATGTCGTCCGTCGCTTCGAGTGCGGGAAGTGCATCGAGCAGTTGGTCGAAATCTGTGGTGGAATCATTCATGAAAACTAGGAGCATTTTAAAGAGCTCGAGCGCAGATTCGAGCGAGCGCTAAGCGGTGCATTTTTAGCTCCAGTGGTGGGCGGCGCTTATGCTCTAATGATGGGCGGCGCTTGATGGTTTATTCGGCTAACAATAATGTCGGCGCAGGTGGAATTGTTTAAAACTCTACGTGGAAATGTCTGAGTCCTGAGAACATTTTGGTTTTGCGGGGGGATTCATTATTGTATTTTGTTTTTTCTGCACAGGTGGTGCATTAGGTTTGATAGAAGATAGAATATTCTGATTCCTTTGTGGGAATCGGGGTCATTGGCGCCAGTTCGCCGCATGATGCCCAGAGCAATTTGCGCACCTTAAGCGGAGCTTCAATACCGAGGTCGCAATCTTTCGCATCGTGTGGACGGGCACATTTGATGCATCTTTATGGAAGATGAAAAGCAGCACTTGAGCAGCCCTTGACAACGATAGCATTGTGGAATTCTGTTACGCCCCTTGTATCTTTCGATACTAATGCGGGTGCCGAGAAGAGTGGTGAGGTTGTAAATATCCTCGGTTTCCAGGGTGTTCGCGATTTGGATATCGAAAAGTGGCATTGGCCATTTGTTACCCTTAATGAGTTGATTAACTGCAAGAATTTTGAATCCGAGGTGTGATAAAGCAAAGTTTATATCCTCTTTGGGGGTAGAAGCTGAGAATCTCCTTATCATAACTTTAACTGGTCTGTCCTGTTTTAGGTTGAAACATTTAAATTCGAGTCCCAAATGAACGAGTTTGTTTTTCATTCTAACGTGTTCAACCTCCCTCGCGACAGTAATTTTTAAGAAGTTACCTCTAGAGAGGACAGAGCTTAAACTGAGAGAAATATTTTTCAATTGTGGGAGAATGCTACCCCAGTCTTTAGTGCACTTGATAAAAAAGGGGAAATCCTTTGACGCCTAGGGGGTTACTCTGGCGGATCTGCATCGTCAGCCATTTCTGAATTAGTCATGCTAATGAGAGAGGAGAAAGAGATAGTAGTTGAATCTCTCACTATCTGGTGGAGTTGGCATATAGTGGGTGCCTAGGGCTATCAGGTGACGTGAAGGGGCGGTAAACCCATCTTTGTCTGTAGAGCGTCTGGATCTAGTATTGTCCAATTTCGTATCTGGTGAACTTTTACACTTGGTAGGTTGTTTTGGCTTTGTGCCAGTGCCTTTGGCTGCTGCTGCAGGTTGGGCAATGTTGTTAGAAGTTTGGTCCCGTCTTTCAGTGACCGCTTTTATGATCCTTGAAGTCTCCTCCGGTGTTGGTGGGAGCTTAGTAAGGGCACTCCAAGTTGTGCGATGGCCGCATCGATTTCTTGCGAGGCTGTGAGAAGGCCTCCTTGGATGTTCACAGTTTTGTCGGGATCAGGATTGAACTGAAGTTGGATTTCAAAGTACTTCAGTTGTTGGCGCATGTTGTTGATAGGTAGACTCGGGAAGACTGTTTTCTGGAGATAGAGGTGAGGACTCCGTCATATTGACGTCGTTCTCACCAATTTCTCCATTTACTTCATTGAGCGGCATAGAGGTTTGGTTTTCTTCCATACCGAGATCCAAAAAACGTCACATTGGCAGTGAAACGCTAGGAAACAAACTGGTTTGAGGGAGGAAACGTCACGTCACACGAGGGAGAGGAAAAACACACGTCCGCATTTTTTTACTTATAAAGGCACGCTTGGGAGGATCGGCGTTCCTATTGGCTGGCAGGCGTGGCTGGGGGAATTTGGGACAGCCCCTCCTAGCGGTGTGATGTCCAATCTCGTTGCAATTGATACAACGGGGATTTTCCAGCCGTTCTTTTTACGGGCAATCTTTTAATACAATACTCATCGCCGCATTTCAGGCATCTTTGCTTGTAATTACAAATGATCGATAAATGATGGAAGTAATTACAGGAAAAACACTGAGTTGCCCAGGTTTTCTGTTAAACTTCTCAACTCTCACCGTAAGGTAGAGTAGTCGGTTGATATCGAAGATTTTTTTATTTTCTCGAAGCTTGGTAGCAGCCTTTCCTTGGTGTTATGCAATTATACTGTGTCATCTGAACCGTATCATCGCCCTATACCATAATTTTATGCAAATCTGGAAATTCGTAATCTTTAGGTTGCAAAGAAGATTTCACTCTGCCGGAGAATGTTAAACGCCCAAGGATGGTCTTACATAACTTACAACTACCCTAGACGAACTGGCTCCCCTGCTTTATTTCTTTGTGCTTTTTATTTTTACTTTATTTTAAAAGCTTTTATATAATTATATTATTAAAAAGAAATATTATTTATATATTTTTCCCTTTTAATTTCACGCTGCACTTTTAAAGTAGACCTTGTTGCTTTGATTTGTACTTAATGAACTTTACCTACCATGCTCCTTACCTGGCAGGCAGGAGTTACGCCCCTGCGGGCCAAGGAATTTCGAAAACTACAAACTGACTGACGGTCAGAACGCATACCGGAGGGAGTCTTCTTTGCAAGCATGGTGCTTACTTTTAAATAAAAAAGCAGTTTTATTTTTACTTAAATACTTTTCTGTATTCTGATTTAATTATTAATTATTTGCGTCAGTCTTCGTTTGGAAATTCGGAGGAGGATCCACCTCCACTCATCATTCATTTTAACCCGCCAGAAACCCTACCCGACGAAACAATAGAAACTGAAACTAATAGAGACACCTTAACCATCAAACCAGCCCCTCTTAAGGAAATGACTGACGAGTACGTCCTGATCAATCAGGTCATACTTCGTAAAGCATCCAACTTCAAACAGAAGCTGCAAACAGCCACAAAAATTGCAAAAACAAAAATTGATGATCCATCATCACTAAATCTGCATGCTGCTATGGCTGAATACTATCGGCAAATTGACAACATAAAATTTCAGTATGGGATTGCTCTGTTCCAAATCCCATCATTACATGAAATTGAGGAGATGTAAAAGAGCCCAACACGCCAGAGATCTCCTTGCCTCAGCAATAGCACCTGCCCTACCAATATTAGATGCGTCTATTGCTATAGCGAAGATTTATCTAAGGCGAGAAAGAAGAAAAAAGACCCCACAGATAGTCACGGGCTCGAGACCCCATCAAAACACCTAGTCATGCAGCACCGCCAGACAGCCGCCTGCCGTCCCTCTCAGTAGCTCTTTTGTAGCAGTTGCAATGTTAATAACACACCCGAACTAAACAACGCCACCGCTGTTTATGATGCAAGACCACCCCAATTTACTTCCATCGTGATAACGGCCTTCCTGAACATTTCTTAGAGATCTTCAGTAAATTGCTGATAGAGAGACTGACCAGAGTCAAAACTTTTAAAATAGCTGTGATCTAAGTGGAAAGAATATCTTTTGCAACTGAGAATTGCTCACAACTTTGCTAATCCTTCGTCAGAACGGAACCTTAAGTCGGGGACATTGTTCCTGTGGAAGGACATAAGAAGTCTAAGATCATCTGGTATATGGGAGTGGTTGAAAAAGTGATCGTAGGAAGAGACGACCATGTCCAACGTGAAAGCTGTATTACGTTGAATCGGAGTTAATGC
>BPLR01009721.1:0-54405 GCA_021605095.1 Caerostris extrusa | reverse complement strand
AGTAGTAGATGTTGTTTGAGAGCATCATCAGGTTCGATAGACATTCTATGTTGAATACTAAAGATATGTTCTGCTAAGGCGTCACATTCATCAAGATTGGATAAGTTTTCGATTTTTATTTTTATTTATTTATTTATTTTTTATTTTTTTTTTTTTGCATAATCTTTTTAAAATTTCCTTCAGAATTCGTTCGTTGAAAGGTTAGATATATCACTAGGAGGATTTATGATTGGCGAAAAAGAAATAATAATAATAATGCATAAACAAGTGACTAACTATACGTATTTACAAATACAGTATAATCTAATTACTCGAAAGAAAATTAAAGTAGATAGTTTTTCTAAATGCTAGATAATTGTCGAGCAAGTTCAAATAAGAGCAGTGAGTGCCAGATAGGTCTTATTGTAGATTATTACGGAGATCCTTGGCCGCTTAGCGGTCACTAGCTTCTTCATTGTAAAATGGTCGGTGGTCTCATGCTCTATGAGTTAATAAGCAAAATAGATAATTAAATGCTCGGTTTTTAAAAATAATTATTTATTTAATAAAATTATAAAATGAAAAATAACAAAAATTTCAAAATGTAGATATTGATGAAATGCCAGATAGGTTTGGCCAAATATGGGCAAGTTCACACGTGTTAGATTTTTAGAAACACTAGAGCATTTATGCATTAAAAACTTAGAATTTAAAAGCCATGCTTTAAAATTTTAATGAATATATAAATTTATATAATTTAATTTTCAGATTGTCAAAGTTTTAAACTTAATTTTACAATAGCATCATTTTTTTTTTTTTTTTCTTCTGTAGAACATTATTTAAAGGTTTTGGCTTCTTTTCCGTTAACAGTTACAACTCAACTCCATTCTTCACGAATTCAGGTAGAAACGTGTTGTTGTCTGCTTGAAGCAAACGTACGCGATCCTGTTGTGCTTATTTTAATATGATTTAAAGTTTATTTAATATAATTAAAGTATTTCGTAAATTATCACTCTTGGCATTTAGAAATTAGTTTCTATATTGTTTCTGGCATTTCATCTTTCGAAAAATCCTGTATTAATTGCAAGCCTAACAGGTGTGAACACCTAACATCGTTGAAGCATTTGGTAGACCAACATTTCTACAGTGGTGAAATCCCAGAAATTCAACAAGATGTGCAAATCAGAGTTCGAAACGAGTATGGTTTCTGGTCTTATTTCTATAACAAAGTCTAAATATAAAAAAACTTCTCGTCTCAGACAACAGGTGCTATTAAACATCATCCTCAAGAAGCTACGCGAAGAGCTAGAAGAAGCTCGCGTGACACGCATAAAAGCTCTTGGTCAGTCTAAAACAGATGGCTCACAATCGTCAGAAGATGATCCTTTTGGTTTGAATAATTTCTTTAGCGCTTTAAAATCGACTGATTGTAATGAAGAAAAAAAGTCTTAGGTGCACTGCATTTTACGTGCCATTACAGCTTGTTTTATCTGTTAAGTTTTTCATATTCATAATTGCAGCTGTAGAATGACCATTTTTACGTAGGAACCAAAGAAATCTCATTTGTGTCAAAAAAACTCTAGTGAACATTGTTCATCGGTGTGAATAATTTTTTCAGCACTTTAAAATCCATTTGTGATAAAGAAAAAAGTCTTGGGTGCATTGCATTTTGCGTGCCATTATAGATTATTTTATCAGTTAACTAATATAAGTTTTTCAATTTCGTATTCATAATTACAGCTGTAGAACAAGCATTTTTACATAAGAACCAAAGAAATTCTCTCATTTGTGCCAAAACTAACTAGTGAACACTGTCCGTCGTCTTGATTTCATATATCACTCTTTTACATTTGTTGAGTTTTTTCATTCATTTTGTAAGCATGTATAATTTTGTATGAATAGTCATATCGTTGAAGCATTTCTAAAGTGGTGAAATCCCAGAAATTCAACAAAATGTGCAAATCACAGTTCAAAATGAGTAATCTCTGCAACAAAGTCTAAAGTGAAAAGAACTAATCGTCTTAGACAACAGGTGCTATTAAGCATAATTCTCAAGAAGCTACGTGAAGAGCTTTTGGTCAGTATAAAACAGATGGTTTACTATCGCCAGAAGATGATCCTTTTGGTTTGAATAATTTATTTAGTGCTTTAAAATCTGATTGTGATGAAGAAAAAAAGTCTTAGGTGCACTGCATTTTACACTCCATTACAGATTATTTTATCTGTAAACTAATATGTCTGTGATAAGTCTTTCATATTCATGATTTCAGCTGTAGAAGAACCATTTTTACGTTGGAACCAAAGAAATCCTCTCATTTGTGCCAAAAGCTATCAATTGAACACTGCCAGTCTTCATAATTTCATAAATCGCTCTTTTACATTTGTTGAGTTTTTTCATTCATTAATTTTGTATGAAAAGTCATATCTGTTTTTATTACAGCAGACAAGATTTGTTCCTTTTTTACTGTGATATGGCCTGGCTATGCTTTGGCATGATTACCAATTGAAGGTAATGTTATTAATTGATTAACATGAAAGCAGAATGAAATTGTTGTCTTAAGAGATTTTAAAAAAGCATAACTTTGTTTTCTGTAATAGTTAAATAATTTTGTTAATATGGAATTGTAAAACATTTGCATAAATTAGTTACTCTCAAAAAACTTATTTCAATAATTGTTATAACATGTATGTATTTTGCTTTTTTAAAAAATTCCATATTTTAAACTGTATGAGAGTAGTGCTTCCTTTTGATTTTTATTCAGAAAAATTGTAAAGCTAAATCTGTGATTTGTTTGTCATATAAAAATTCTTGTCTAATGTATGTTGCTGTAACTTTTTAAAAATGTTATGCAATGTAAATAAAAATTTAATTTCAATAGTCAGTTATTACTTGTTGAATTGTTATATACAATTTCGATTAAACATTCATTTTAATTTTTATTAACCACATATATTGCACCTTCAGGTATGAAAACATGCAATTAGAGATGAGAGATATGGATGTGAATATGATCACCTTCGTACATGATTGCTTTTCTGCTACCGATGCACTTATTGAAAGAAAATACCTGGCTGTACTGGGGATTGTGTGACGCTTACGAATTATTAAATTAACTAATTCTTCCAACAGGTTTTTTTTTTTTTGTGTTTATTATTTGATGTGCAAGTAAGTAAAAACAGAGTTAATTAAAACTGGTTATTTTTTAAAGTATATAACTTTGTTTTTATAAAAACAGTTAGTGACAGAGCTGTAAATGTTGTTAGAGAAGTGGTGGTGGTGATTTTATTATGTGAAGTGCTAATCGTAGTTTTCTCAAAGAAGTATATTATTGTTGCTATATATTGTATTATATTGCGCTTTTTAATTTCGGGCATCATTTGAAGATTAACTGTTAACGACTAAGTTAGAAAAATCAATTTTTCATTAACTATGTTTATGGTCATTATGTATATTCTTATATTCATGTTAGTATTATTCCATATTTGTCGTATCATTTTAAAAATAGATTTTTCTCCTTGGAAGCATCGGTCAACTTGTAAGAGAACGGTCGAGAGTAACATGCAAGTACTCAAATGTTACAATTAAATATTGTTGGGACATTTTTATTCAAAATTTCAGTTTTAGTAAAATCTAATGGAGAAAGAATTTAATTTTCTTAACAAAAAACAAAAAAATGCTTTACTGACCTGATCTAATTTTTATTATTAATGCTGAATTTTTTTTTAAAACGATGTCAAAATATTTGAAAAGTAACAGTATTTGACAACCTTCTGAAAACCTGAATTTTCCCCTTTATTTATTTAAGTTAGCTAATATTTCTCACCTTTTCTTAAAGAGGGTAGGAATGAAACACATATTATTGGAGGTTAATAAAATTTTTAAAAAGGCCAAGACATTTAAAGTGGATTAGTATCATGTATATGGAAGTCAAGTTTTGTCGGAAAAAAAATAAAACGATATGGTTTTTATGCATGAACTATATGATTTTCTTTGTGATTTAGATTGTGTAAATGAGTACTTTTATCTATAGTTCATTAGAATTTCTTTTAGAAATTTATGTTTTAGAGGACAGCTCAGACAAGTAGAAAAATGCAAATAAATAAGAGTTTGTAAAGATAACAAATGGGAAAATGTATTTAACCTTTCATTGGCACATTGGATGTTAAAAGAGGTTTACATCTACAGATATTCCTTATTTATTATTGAAAATAAGTTCATATTTCTTCTATATAAACAAAAAAAAAAAATGTTGCCTATACTTCTAGGTTTAGTTGGGTTAACTTCCATAGATTTTGTTGAAAATGTTACCAATAATATAAATTGTATACAATTCATATTATTAATCCTATTCACTACTGTACACAAATAAATATATTGCCACAATTACACTTTTTCTTTGCTATAATTAAAACTGTTAATGAGATCTGAACTTAGAAGAGGATAAAGTTTAATGGTTAAGTTTAGTATTTTTATGCTTTTAATAAATTGTTTTGTGCTATCAATACTTATATTATCGTAAAATACTACTCATTAAAAAAAAAAAAAAAAATCAACATTAAATGTATTGGTAACATTAGTCTGGCTCAATCATTTAATTTATTCTATTTTAATAAAAAAACTTCATGTGTTGAAAAATTGTTGTATTACTTTATTATAAATTGCAGCTGGAGTTGTGATTTATGCGATTTAGTTGGTCAGCGTTTGGAGTGATGTTTGTGATTGCCGCTTACTGCTGACAAGCATGAAAACTGTTCAACATGCTATGGAAAAGTTTTATGAGGTTGGTATCTCTGGAAATAAAAATTTGGTTAACTTGGAGCATTCTAGTTAGAGGATTTTATGCATTGCTCTCTGATGCTTGTCAGTGATTTGTTTTTTATGCCTTAATAAGTATGAACTTTACAGTATTGCCAAGAATGTAGCAGGTCAGAGCAACTGCACTACTTAAAAATGTTGGATTTCATTTCCATTTAGATGCAGTATAATTTGTCTATGTTGATCTGTTTTCTTATAAATCTGAAAATAAATGATATGTAAATAAATTTTAGCTACTTGTAAATAAATCGAGTTTGATAAGTTAACTAAATATTTTATTTAGCTAGATAGTGAAAATCAGATATGAATTTTTTATTATGCACATTTCTTAAGTTATTTTATGCAAGGAAAAAAAAAGCTTTCAGATTATAAACTTATTAAAAATTAAGCACTAAGATTTTCTTTAAGCTGACTTGGGTGTATTGATGAGAATTTCTTCAATGAATAATAAAAATAGTTTTAATTTATTTAACCTTTTTCGTAGAATAAATAAATTTAAATAAAACATATAAGAAGTTCGTTGAAGTGAAGGATGTTATAATGTGAAAGTATACTTGAGTCTTTACTATATAAATATAAGAATATTTCTGAGACAGAAGATGTAATCTTATTAATGAAATATGAAATTCTCAAAAATAGTGTAAAATCTGTGTTTTCTAAAAGTTCAATAACCAATTATTTAATGTATATTTGGCTAAATCTATATTGAAATAATAATTTAGGTCCGAAATAAAATATCTGATTTCTTTATATGTTAATGGAATTCGAATTTGGCAATTAAAGCTTTGTAATGTGCTTGGGCAATAAATTAACATATATCAATGAAAGTCTAACAATGCATATGTGATACTAATGAAATTCCGATTTTCGAACCCAATTTATGTTGATGTTGCTTCAGACGTGATTGGCAAATCCAAGCTGTGCAATGGAGATTGATGTTCTAAATTATCAATGTATGGGCGATATCCAGCTTTCAAATATTCTATATTTGTTCATAAGCGCTGCTGCTTAATTGTTGCATCGTGAGTTTTTCACCTCTTGAAAGACTGTAAAAAGGGATAGTTTGGTAAGTTGTTTTAATTTGTTATCAAGAATTCTCGCATAAAATAAAATTTAACTTGTAAGAATTCCTTAAAAATTATTATAATTGTCACATTTCCTGGAATGGTTAAAAATTCTAAAATCTTATCTAAATTCATCCAATTTTAATTTTTATAAATTCTTTTGAGGAAAAAATAGTTGCATAATGTTCAATTGTCTCAGTTATAGGACATTATACGGAAGTGTATGTCAGTTTTTAAGTGTATTGTTGATTGACTGCGTTAATTAACTAGGTCATTTATTCAAGATTTTTTTTTATATATAGCGACTTGATTTCTTGCTTACAGGGTGGAAAATCTGCTCCAAATTGCTCTAAAAATCATGACTTGCTACAAAATTGCAAATTTCGCATTTGTGCACCAAAAATTAGATATTTCCTTTATTTTGTTTTAGTAACTCAGAAAAATATTCTAATGTGATTGATCCTATCTTCAATTAGCGCTTAATGTCGTTATTAGAGGGACTAAGAATTCTGCTTTTTGCTGGTGATCATCAAGTTTGCATAGGCCTAAAATTCTTTTAAATGAATTAAGGCGATAATTATGGCGGCATCTATTGTTCTTTATAGGAACAAATAATTTGTGGTCTAGCGCTCGGTACCACAGGTTTCCTGTTAGAATTCCTCCAGTGCCATAGATGCGTGTAGTGGTTCATAGGCAGTGGCTGTAGGTCCTGGTCTTATATGCCCGTAAAGTATCACAGAGTCCAATCAGGCTGCTTCTCACTGGGGGCGGTGAGATTGTTCATTCATCGCGCATTTCAGGGCCTGAGTTTTGATTATGTGACGTCCCAGTTCTGGTCGAGCTTCTTCCAGGGCGAAGACAAACGTTTGTGATTTTAGAAACAACATGTAATGTTAAAAAACATGTAATATTTATTTTAACCCATAGAACCATATTATGGACCTGCTTTGAATTGTTTTATTTACATAAATATAATTATTATTATTTTTTTTAAGTAGATAAAAAATATTTAACTTGGGGATATTATCTTATTTCCTTCACAAAAAAATTTCTGTAGTGCAGAAATTCTTTTAATTAAATAGTTTATTTACAAAAATTATGAACAAATAATCCTTATAGTTTGCATATATTTATTACAGAAAATATTTTCAAAATTTTTATTTGTAGATTGAAATTCGTCACGAGAAATTATACAAAAATTAAAATAGAAAAAAATTAATTTAATGGAGGAAACATTCAAATAAAAAAATTTTAGGATTGAAATTGATTTAAGCAAATTATTCATTCCAAAACAATAAGAAAGTCATTCATGATACGAAAATACTTTTTATATTTAAATTTATGGCATGAAAAGTTTAGTGAAGAATTTTGGGATATCCAAAAAATTACAGCTTAATGAAAGCCAGAATATTTCTAGTCAAATACCAAGCTAAATCATCTGGCCATTATCCTTTATATTAATCTTATACGGTATTTAGATAAATACTAAATATTTACTCTAAAAAACTTATAACAATAAATATAAAATATTTAATAATCTAATTCTCAATCAAAATATATGTAATTATATACATAATAGAATTACATATCACATGTAAATACATTAACACATTTTCAAACTAGCTAAAAAAAAATATTTTTCGTTATATTATTCAGAAATGAAAGTTGATAATTTTCTTTTATTTGTAACCCTAATTTTATTTATTTTACCTTCATATAATTATTAATAAAATATTAACTAAAGCAGTTAAAATTTCTGCTTTAGTTGTACAAATACATTGAGTTTACGGAATAAAAGATATATCTAACTTTTCAAAAACTAATTGTTCTAATAAATATTTTTGATTTATACACAAATATATACTTTAATATTTATGGCTAATAATTTTTTAAACTATTATGTAAGTTTGAACAATATCAACAATAAATTTTGTGGACAATTTTAAAATACCTCTGTCAATAACAGTTTAATATTCTTTAATTTCACAATGATCCGTTTCATATTCAAAAATTTTTCTAAAACTACTGACTAGCAACATAACTTGCAATTAATTTTCTTATAAACTTGCCTTTGTTCAAATGATCCTATGCAAATGAAAATTGCTTTTTGTTTGTTTGTTTCAACATTCACATGTATTCAATGTTTCTTATAAAATAAATGTTAGATTGTTGAGAGAATTTATGATTTAAAAACACAATAATTAAAAACATATTTTTATCAATAATATTCTCTATTGGTACATTAAAACTTATTGGGGATGCTTAACATTAACTATTTTCAATACTATTACTAATTTATATTTTTATCATTAAATACTGCTGTATTCTCGTTTAATTTAGTTGACTTAAGTAGTTTTTTTTTTTTTTTTTGTTTCATGAAATAGATTTAAATCAAATAAAACATTTGTTTCTCAAATGAATATGGATAAAAAAAAAAAACTTTTTTTAATAATTTAAGTGCAATTTATATTTATGAATCTGAGAAAGTATGAGTTATAAAACTCATACTTTCTCAGATTCATAAATATTTTTTAAAGATTGAATGCTTGCCAAATAAACTTCTGAAAAATCAGTTAAGATTGCAGAAATGAAGAATTTGGTCTTCGTTTCCCCATTGAATTGTTTCTAATAGATTTTATTAAGTGCACCATGTCAAACAAAAATATATTTTTTTCCCTGACTGAACTGGATTTCGAATGCAGCATTTAAAGTCACCATTTAATAAATATACTTCTATTTATTCTATTGTTATCTAATATTAAACACAAAACAATGTAAATGAATTCTTTTCAAAGCCCTTTGAGAATTTGAATACTATATAATCAACAGTTTGGATTTCCATTGGCATTAACACAATTATATCTTTGTTTAAAGAACATTGATGATATCATAAAAGCTTGAAAAGTGGTAGCTTTATATATAGAATTTTGTGCCATACTAATGATAAGATCAGATTTATATGAAATACTAGGATTCATGAATATTTCATCAAGTAAGATTTTCAAACAAACATTATTTCTTTAAGTAATTCAATATTTTTATTTAAATATGATATATGATCAATATATTATTAAATGGTTAGATAATTATTTCAGATAAATACACCATTACAACATTAATAATAAAACAGTTCGTACCTTCACCAAATTGTTATCCTATGTTGTTTTATCATGCCATGGAAGTCACAGTCAAATGGGTATTTTAAATGAAATACTTTTCCGTGGAACTTGTCCATTATAAAATTTATGTTATAAATAAAAACAAATTCTTCTTGCTCTATTAAGAACCACGCTTCAGTAAACTGTTGATGCTATGCTGATGTAAACAATACGTGAGGCTTAACTTTTACAATCAAAACATTTTTTTGCAACACAATTAAAAACTGAAATAATATTAAGACAACATTATTGAGCAATTCAAAGTTCAAACTACAAGTATACAACACAAAATTTTTACAATAATTAAATTAAAACTATGTTGTTTAACACAGACACACCACGCTACAAAGGCCTAAAATTCTTTAAACAAATAATTTGTGGGCTAGCGCCGGTACCACAGGTTTCCTGTTCGAATTCCACCGGTGCCGTAGATGTGTGTAGTGGTTCATAGGCAATGGCCGTAGATTCCCGGTTAGTAATTTTTTTGAATTTTTCTCTAGAACTAATATGGGTACTTACGTATTAACGGTATCTTGGCGACAGACTTGGCGGTTTTTAAATGTCGCCAATCTTTATTATTTGGAATAAAAATATTTTGAAAGCGTTTTGATTTTAAATGAAGTGTTTCATATATATTTTATTATTTGGAGCAAAATTTTAAGTGTGGATTGGCGCCAAATCTGTAGCTGCGTTTCGCATGTGTGCTCTTTATTGGCGCAACTGTCGCCAAGGTACCGTTAATACGTAAGTACCCTAATATGCTTTACATGTCCCTTTTTTTTATTTATTATCTTGTTATTAAATAATTTTTGTTTTTAGTAATAATTTAATTTAATTCTAATCTGTCATTTGAAGGAATAAAGCAATTCTTTATTTCCCATTTATTACTTGAACTGCATTCCGTAAGCAAAAATTTTTTTTTTTCTACGGAAAATCTACAACTGTGCTATATCTAGAAATATTAAAATTCTCCAAAATAAGATTTGTTAAATGATATTTAAAAATATATTTATGGCATTTATCCATTATTTACCTATATGTAATTATTGTTCATTCTCCTTATGCATGACATATTGGGTTTTTATGTGCTGCATTTTGTATTTTTTTTCTAAAAGTGGATACATATAATTTTAGATTTAATTTTAAAATAAAAAAACACCAGTTTGCTTATACAAATAGAAATTGTACTTAAAAATAAACATAACTTATAAGCATTATGGTTACATAACTTATTGTAAACGTATAAGCATTTTTTTTTTTTTTTTTTACTCAATCAAAACTCTTATATCATTTGATGCTTTTTAAATTTAGATGTATCTTTTATTTCTTATCACCATTTGTTTAAAATAATTTTATTTTAATTAAATAACATATTTAATGTAAAAATAGCATGGCAAAACAAAATTCAGAGAAAAATTTATTAAATTATTTAATTGAAAAATATATTATTCATATTTTTATATGGAATCCATTAAAATTGGTGGATTATTTCCATTAAAAATATTCATTGCTAAGAATTCCAAAATATTCGAAGTTTCAAGAAAGATCAAGAAAAATTGTTGATCCGTTAAAAAATATTGATAAATACAAGCATTACTAAAATGCGTAATTCAATAATGGATGTATTTATTATTATACATTAAATAAAAAAATTATTTTATTATTTATACATTAAACAAAAAATAATTTTTAACATTCGATTCAAATTTTCTTCTTGTAAATGTATGAATCAAATTAGTTTCATGTTGAATTTCGAATATCATACAAAATGATTGAGTTTAATTCAATTTTGATACAAATTGTCCAATTTTATTTCATATCAATCATACGATTGCTAAATAATATAAAATTAATTAGTATAAGCTTTGAAATCTGAAGTAGAACTGTTAATGTAAGAATATATTGTTACAAAAATCACTGAGAGAGAAAGAAGGCTACTACAAAAAAACCACTGAAAACTGCTACAAAATGCAATTTGCCCTGCTACAAAGCTGCTATGAAAATCATGTTTTGGTTTTCCTCCCCAGTGCTTGGTACTTGTTGCCTGAGGTGTTCTATTTTCATGAGGATGTAAGGATACAAGTTTTCAATATTTTATGTATTTCATATTTCTAAGTACTTTGTGGTGTAGTAAAAATGTTTTTACGTTGCCATTGTATATATATAATTCATAATGTATGTTTATATTGTAAACAAAATGAAAATTCTTTGATTGATTTATTTGGAAAATTATCTTTAATTTAAGTCAGATCTAAAGATTTTGAAACAATAATGTAGGCAAATTCAACATTCTTCATATTTTTTTAACATTTAGTAACTAACAAATTTTTTTTATAACTTTAAGCCTAAGTAAAAAATGTCATTAAAATGTTAATTAGATTTTACTTAAACCCTAAATACAAATTACCTGCTTGTTTTTTTAAATATAAATTATACATTGCTATCTCCACCAAAATGATTTTATAGTAATCTTATATATATATATATTTTTCTTTCTAATGCAGCTGGCAAACACTTAGACAGCTTGGTCTTAGATGCCTTAAGGCAAGCTTTGCACATACGTTACTCACTTTGCATTACCCAGGGGGCATGTAGCTTGATGGAAAGCCACGGACATTGGAGTAACAATGCTCTAAGATCCTATTAGGACCGGCACCTACGAGTGTAAGGGGGATTCCGTACCACTACAAACACCCATGGTCTGCCGGGCTCGAACATAGATACCTGTGGTACATGCCCAAGCGCAACTCAGCCATCAGGCCCCATAGTAAGCTTATATATACACAACTAAAAATTCCTTTCAATGTTTTTTTTTTTTCATTGGAAAAAAAAACATTTACACTCTTATTAATTTCAAGGTATTTTTTAGGGAGGAACGAACACTTTAAATATAGTTAACCTTAATTCATTATTTCCTTTTTAATAAGTTTACTAGTACTAGTACTTCTTTTTACTAGTAAAATCAAATTTATTATATATATACATAAATTTATTGTTCTAGATAAATTTATTGGTTCTCTACTTTGAAGTTATCTGAGGAAAACTAAATAAATGCTAATTGTTTAGTTAAATGAAGTTTGAATTATGCATATTTTCATTATAAAGTATGCAATCAAATGAAGGAAAATTAAATAATTTGTTTTGGAAAATAAAATAATCGTGCACTAAAGACAACAAAATATAGGGAGGATATAGGATGTATATCAATTTTCGGAGATGATCATTTTATTATTTGCAATTCAAAAACAAATTAAATATTCAAACTTTTAAATCTATTTGAAATTGATATATTGATTTAAAAAATTTCAACGTTATCCAACCATACTTTTATCTTATGTGTATGCCATAAAATCAGATATTAAAAACATTCCAGTGATACTGGGGGGGGAATGAGTGTAGCAGCACTTCAGAAATGGTCAATGAATCAAGCTTACCGTTTGGATGTTCGTGTTCCTGTTTGACTTTAATGGCATTGTACACAAGTGTTAGACATATCTAGCGATTTCAATTTTTGTTACTATTCATTCAGTGTTTGATTTTGAAAACAGACTCACCATTTCAATATATAGGGCGATTTCTAATATTTAGCGTTTGTGCTGCTTCATAATTATTACTTATAGTTTAACTGTTTTTCTTTCTTTTTTTTTTTTTTTTTCTCTTATCATTTTTAAATTCTTTATTCAAATAGGTGGCATTTCTATGTAATCTGTGATTTATTTAATGAGACTTTTACTTTTTCAGATACATATTTCATATATATGATAATAAAAAAAAAAAAAAAAAAGTTTTGGGATTGATATTATTTATGAAAGGCAATTTTTATTTAAAGTACACAAAAGGCCTGCATAACATTCACAATCAACTTACTTTTTTTCCAGTTTAATCTAAAAGATTTTTTTTTTATTTTGGTTATATTTTCAAGCCTCAATAAAAGTCAAACACACACTCGTGTTTCCAAGTAAAAGTTATCTGGTTATTTTGCAGAAATAAAAATTGTTTTAAAAGTTTCTACATGTATAAATAACTACTTTTCATTTACTTTTTATCCTTTTGTGTGTATTAATGATTTTTATTTATTATTTTCGTTTAATAACTTCATTTTAATATTTCAAAATAACTTTTATATTTGTTCAATTAATTACAAAAAATTTTTTACTGTTACTGCTTTTTACTTTTAAAAAAAAAAAAAAAAAATTTATTACTTTTTCTTTGTTGGTTTTAAGCCCTCTCTTTAATTCACCATCGTGTAAAGTAGGAAATGGAAGTCGCCACTCTGACCAAGGTTCTCCAGTAACCATACAAATTGCAATTGTGCTTTCAACAATACAACTGCAAATTTGGGGAAGTATTATTTAAGTATAATAATAATTTAAAACCTTTTTAATTGAATAATTCTAGTCCTAAAACATGTGTGTTAGGCATAATTTAGCATCAATGTTTAATTACTAAAAATTTAGTCTAACAAATTATTTATGAATACTGCTTTCATTAATTTCTCAGTATTATTGTAGACAGCTCTTTTTTACAAACAGAAGAAACAACGGTTACATTTATGCAGGAAATAGGATCAATTCTTTAAATTTGGAATATTTGAATGTAAAAAATTATTAAAACATTAGACATAACGTTTTTATATAGAATTTAATAAATATGTAAGTGTAGTAATCTATCAAGAGTTTGCAAAGGTGTGTCCTATAAATTTGTAATGTTATAATTTAAAAATAATACAATTATTTAATAATGTGAATGTGTTTATTAAAGTGAAAATGTTACTTCTATTAGTGTGAATGAATGTTTTAATACTATAATTTAAATATTATTTAAAAATATCAAAATTCTGTAAAAAGGCCATTTAAAATATCAGCATTTCCAGACCACTGATGAGAAAATAACAGGAGAAAAAAATTGCGTATATGAGGCTTCCCCCTGTTCCATGCTGCACTTTGTTTTTTCCCCCGCTTCCCAATGTTCACGAACAGGGGGCTGGCGAAACCCCTTGAAACATGAAGTGAGAAGGATGATTGGAGATCTTTGCCTTTCCTCAAACATTTTAGAATATTGCCATAATTTTCAAGATATTGTCCAGCAATATCTCCAGCAACTATTGATTGCAAAAATATTTGTATCAGTGTCATTCAGTTTTGAAGTCTGCATTTTCTGAGTCGTACAGTACAATTTTCAATTTATTAATAAAAGGGTAAAAAATTTTAGCTATCCCTCACACAATCAGTTTTTTTAACCTTAAATATTTACAGAGAGGTTTGGAGTAAAGAAGCATGAGAGAACATGAATTATTGTTGCTTTACAAAAATTAAAAGAGGAAAATTTTTGACCATAAAAGGAAATTGATAATGCTGTCTAGATATATATTTAAAAATAAATAAACCTACCTTTGGTAATAACATAGATTTTAAAAACTCAAAAAAATTGAACTGTGGTGTTTTTCGTCTTTTAACAATTTTTATTGATGTTCCTTTTTCTATTGAAATTAGCAGTGAGATTTTTCTGCTTTTTTCCCCGGTGCTAAGAATATTTTAAAACTATTAATTTGATTAAAATTTAGTAAATTACAGGTATTCTTCACATATTGAAGCTATGGAATGTTATTTGAGATTTTTTTTTTTTGTTTCCGTTGTACAAATTATGCGATTTATAAGTTTATTTTGGAAAGTATTTAATTCCTATATCAAATGTGGTTTCATTATAACTATCATTTATTTAATGTGATTGTAATTATTTGTATAGTATTTTATTTGTTGTAAATTATCAAAATTAATTTTGCAGAATTTAGGTATTTGATATATCTTTGTAATTTAAATCTAGCATTAAAACATTTTTATGCAATAAAGTATCCAAAGTTGAGAAATATTCATCCAATTTTTGCAATAATTTAAACTTTTCTTTTTTCTTTAAAAAAACTCGTTATTTATTTTTCTATGCCTTCCTTGGAACATATTGTTGTGGTCTGACTAAATGTATGACATTTCCTTCCATGGTTCATTGATGTGATAACTGTATTTTTTTATATGAGATAATAAAAATAAAAAAAAAAAAAATTTATTTTTACCATCGCTTGTCAAATCCAAAACAGCCCCATTAAGCAAAAGAGATCGGCACGATTAATACATAATGGAATAATTTTAAATACATCATAGTAAAGGATGCTGTTTAATGAGTTCTAAGAATTTGATGAACTTGACTCTTAAAATTAAACTAAATAAAAATGCTTAGTGCTAATGAAAATGAACAAATGAGATGAATAAGGAGTTATGCTCAGTATGAAATAACTGATAACAATGTCAGCAAAATTAAAGAACTAATACTAAAAATACAAGAACTTATTTTCCAGCATGCTCTTTTGCCTCCCAAATTTCACTAACAATGTCGTTAGGTTATAAGAAAAGTGCTTAAAACATTGTAAGTAATTCAAGAACCTAGAGGAACTAGTGTAATGATGCTGCAAAATGGACAGACTTATGTGAAGGAAGAGCATTCAGTAAGGTAAAACATTTTCAAAAACCTAAAAGGACTAAACATTTAGTTCTTTTTCTTTTTTTTGTAGATAAAAAATAAAATTATATTAATTTAATATCATTACTATAATTTTATTTATTTCTTCAATTGATTTGTTGCAAAATATAATTTTTGAAAGTTTTATTACTGCTGGTAATTTTATTCATAAGACATCTTCACACATAATTGTTTACCGTTTGCTTGTAATTTGAAAATATTTGTTACTTTTTTTACGAGGTTCTAAATATAAATGTTTTAATAATGTAATAAAATTTTCATATTCGTAGGGTTTTTAAAATAATTTGTATGGTGTCCCGGTTTTATACGAATGACTTGAAATTTTTTTTTAATTTCACCTGGAAAAATCAGGGAATTTTACTTTGATTGGAGAGTGATTACCTCAGGTGAATGATTTATTTTTGTGTTTTTTCTTTGAAGAAACAAACTTCATATTATTTACAATCTGTTAATTTTTGAAGTATCAGGGAAGAGACTTTAGATATAGAAAATCTTAATTTCCATCCTTTTCTATTCCAATGGGCTCGCTAGTAATTATTTGCCTTCATGGCAGATTTCTAATTGATACATTAGAAGTTCTATGCTAAGAAAGAAGGAACTTTTGCATACTAATAGAGTGTTGGTGATCGTTGTTGTGTTGTTGACTATGAACTGCTTGACCACCCTCCTTACTCCGCCGGATCTAGCACCAAGTGACTTCTTTTTTGTTCCCTAAGCTAAAAGTAATGCTTGAGTACAGAGATTTTTGTCAAATGAGGAAGCCATAGCCTTCATAGACTATTTGCAGGAAACTCTTGCCACACTTACAGAAAAGAAAATTTTGTTTCACCAAGACAATGAGCCGTCTCACACATCAGCTGTCGCCATGGCGAAAATAGAGTTAAAAAGTACATTATGTAGAAAAATAAAAATTAATTTGACAAGAAATGCATTTTCTTCGTTAGGTTGGAAACTTTTCAGACTACCCTGGTATTACCCTTTCTATAATGGTTTCCTCATCTCTACCCCATTTTAATCTTATTAATATCATGTAAATGAAAGATTATGAATTTTATTATACAAGAAAGTTATTTTTTTCCCCTTCCTCCAAAATATAATATAACCAAAAAATATTAAATTATGTTAGTTTTTATAATTCTTAAACTAATTAGTGTTGATAACAAGTTATATGAATTTAACTTTTAAAAATAAAAATATAATAATATCCGTTGTCTCCATAATTGTGGCACTGTTTCAAACTACCTCCAACTGGCTCGCAATACTGACCAACTTATTTCAATCCTAATTGTGTTAAAATTTATTAGTTGTAGGGCCTGTATTTAATATGGAATTGAGAAATGGCATGTCAAATTATATGCTTTGCAATTTCTTTCATTTGAGTTCAGTTCAATAAATGTTACCTATAGACATAATTATGTTTATAGAATAAATCATTAAAAATTAAGCTATTCTTTTATATAATTGTTTCGCATTATTTAAAATTGATCAATTTTAAACACCCGAGCAGTAAACATAAAATCCTAGCTTTCACAAAAATTATGCTGTAAACCTTGCCTTATTGATTACTTTGATACTAAAATTA
Organism: Caerostris extrusa; assembly: GCA_021605095.1. Lineage (NCBI taxonomy): Eukaryota > Metazoa > Arthropoda > Arachnida > Araneae > Araneidae > Caerostris > Caerostris extrusa. The sequence goes on along the minus strand of BPLR01009721.1, from coordinate 37,275 downwards.
ATGTTGAAGCAAGTTCACTCTATGTGATAACAACCTAAAGCTACTGTGTTAGGATATTGCTTTTATTGTTGGCAAAGCAAAAGATTTTTCCCTACCAACTTTTTCAATAACTTGAATCATTTCACTGCTTATATACTGGCAATAAGTTCTGCCATAAGCATCTTTAAAAAAAAATATGTGTAATAAAGCTATCCCCATTCATATTTATCTAACCATCAGTAAGTAATAATTTAAAAATTGCTTCATTAACTTGTTCAAACTTTTGTGTTACTCTTTTATACTCTGCATCCATTATAGATTTAGTAAATGAATAACAACTCAATTGTTTGTATAGCTCTTTTCAGTACTTTGTTTTCTGTAACTGAAAGGGTTGGGATAAGATTTGCCAGATGTATAAATTGCTCTGGTGAGTAGACGATGATTTTTAGGGATTTTATTAGAAAATGGTATAATTGTAGATATTTTTAATACGCTTTTATTAGCTTCACCTGTATGTATGTATGTGACTGTTTGGGCTCGATTTTGGGACTGATGGCGCCATCTACTGGCGAATCAGTCAACTGATCAAAACCTACCTATTTTGTATAATTATTTTGTTTAATCTTAATTCCTTTTGTTTTATTTTACTTTTATCTTAAAATTCCATTTTAACTTTAACCTTTTTATTTTTGGGCATCGTCAACGGACTCTTAATTGTACTGATAGCTTTAGCTTTTTCGATCTCCTGCTTTAATTGTTCTCAAGCAGATGTTTTTCCTAAATTTTAAATTCATTTATTTATTAATTTAAGAAACTACAATTTATGCTAATGTTTTAATTAATTTAAGATGTGGAGGTTTTGTGATTCTTAAAACCACCAAGGAACTCTGTAACCGGTACGCTCGTTGCCCAGCTGTCTTTCACCCCGAGTAGAAATTCAGTAGTATCCGCGATCGAATTGCGCTCTTTTCTATTGCCGAAAATTTCGGTGGCTAAAAAGAGGCGAATCTCAAAGGCATAGGAGTGCGATCATGTCGAATTGCGCTCTTCTTATTGGCCGAAAATTTCGGTGGGTAAAAAGTATGTAAACTTAGCGGATAACCGGCCAAGTGGAAATGGAGGCACAGGGGAAATGAGTCAGTCGATTGTCTCGAAAACATATTAGACGGAGAACTCTAAATTGACCCAGCTCATACAAGATATGGCTGATTTCAAGAAAAACTTCCCAACTACTCAGAATGCTAGCCTTTCGTCGGGGAACGGTCCTCATCAGGACCTGCTGCTGAAGCTATGAACGTGGAACCTTCGTTTCTGACTGAAGCTGAACACTGCACAAAAGCATCACCACTGCCCAGGCCCAGCTAAAAGACAGGGAGAAGGCTGTTGACATGATCCGGCAAATTATCAGCCACCAGAACATTTTGATTGATGAAGGAATCATTAAACCGTCTGCTGTTAAACCTACCATTGATGGACTGAAGAAAGCAGAAGATGCCCTTGCTGCGGCCACTAAACGGGTAAGTGAGCTCGGTTTATGTCCACTTACTAACTGCGCTAGGCACAGTAATGCGCAAGTAAAGTTAAGCGCTAAAACTAACCTTAAGACTAAAAGTCTAAAAGACCTGCTGCAACTAACCTTAACGATGGCTTTATTCAGCCGCTTAAAAGGCATACTGCTAGAATTAGTGTTACCACTAATATGACTAATCCAGTTGTTACTGCCAACAACTATGATCAATTGTCCGGTGATGAGACTGACGCTGCAAATGTCGATATGACTGCAGATCCTGAGCCAAGACTGCCGCCCATTATGGTGCGGTTTAATGGCGGACTTAAAGAACATGTTGCTGCAATCAGCACAAGGAGGACGTACTGGTGAAGCTTGCCGGTGAACAACTCAAAATTTTTCCTGTCAACTCTGACGTACATCGAGCTGTAACACTATATCTCACGGAGAAAAAGCTGGAATTTTTTGTTATTACACCGAAAAATCAACGCCCGCTGAAAGCGGTGCTCAAAGGACTGCCTGTCAGCTACTCCACTGCTGAAATTGAAGAAGGACTTTCTGAACTTGGTCTCAAGTTAGACCAAGTCAGACAATTGTCAAATCTGAAGACAAAGGCCCCCATCCCGGTGTGGCAACTTACCTATCGGAAAGCCCCGGAGAATGTCAACATCTTCCAGGTGAAAAACTCCTTCATTACTCGGTTAGAGTAGAGAAGTTTAACCGACGGCAGGGAGCATCTCAATGCTTCTCGTGCAATCTATTCCATCATTCTTTCAAGAATTGCAGCTATAAGAAGAGATGTTTGAAATGCGGGGTGAGCATCACCTGAAGGACTGTCACATCAAGGAGAGAATTCAAAACCCTACCTGCATCAACTGCAATCAGATGGGGCACCTTGCCGCTTGGAGAGGTTGCCCGATGTTCCCAAAGCCACGCCCACCACCCAATCAGGGCCAGGCGCCTGCAAGACCCGCCTTCAACAGCCGGCCAGTCTCGGAGGGGAGTTTCCTACGCCAGTTTTTGCAAGGAACCCCAAAATCTCTCATGCTATGCCATCGGCCTCACAACAACTGCATCAAAATTTTAATACTAACAATACTAACCTAACAGCCGATTCAGCTCAAAAAGCCATGTATGTACTAACAGAAATCGTCAACCTCTTTAATATGTTTGGAGGACTTGACAATATCTATATGCAATTTAAAAACGCTTCTAACCCTTTTGAAAAAATGCAGCTCCTTTTTAAATTAATTAATTAATTGTTTTTTTTTTTTAATTACGCCATTCTTTTTTACTCTGCGTTTTTATTTCTTTTCTACTAACACTGGACATACCTATGCTCACTGCTTTTGTTTTAATCAAGTTTTTTCTGCAATGAACCTTATTGTGCCGGATTAGGAGTTTTAGGCCATAAATGGCCAAGGTACTCTGTGCGTCGAATGTTGATGATGAAGTGGAAATGAAAAATAAATTATAGTTTAAAAAAACTAAAAAACCCACGCTTTTAGAGTTAAGCAGACTAAAAAGTAAAAAATAAATTAATAGTTTAAAAAACTGAAAAATACGCTTTTAGAGTTAATCAATCTAAAAGTAAAAAATAATTGTTAACATAAGAATAAAATGACTGACGAGAAAATGAATGTCACTGTTCTAAAAGCATGGGGTGCTCGATATCAATCGCTATAATTTTTCACTAGTTTCATTCCGAAATGCAGAGTTAGTTTAAAATGTCATACAAAGCACCCCACGTTTTTAGAACAGTGACATTCCTTTTTCGTCAGTCATTTTATTCTTATGTTAACAATTATTTTTTACTTTTTAGATTAACTCTAAAAGCGTATTTTTAGTTTTTTTAAACTATTAATTGTGTTTGGATTTTAAATTTCATGGATAATCTATTGATTGATGTCAGACTTTGTGATGATTTCTGGGTGAAAGAGTTTCAGAATTCTTATGTTTTCCTTGTAAAACAGTTATCTCTTACAATAAAATATTTTTTGATATATTAGAATGTGTCTTTTCTTACCAATATACATATTTCATTGTACAGTGTTTATAATGAGCTACATCTTCTCCATAATTTTTTTCTGATCAGTAATAATGGCCCTGTTTTGTTTAAATTGAGTCTGAAAAATTATATTCCATCTGAGTTGAGAAGATTAAATTTACAAAGGAAACAGCAAAAGATGAAATAGTGCAAATTCTTAATTTCAATCTCAACATGAAATTAAACAGATTGGGTTCTACTACCTTATGGTTTTGAAATTCAAATAGTTATTTTTAAAATAAACATATATCTATGCAAAGAAAAAAATATTTAAATACTATTGAGCACGTTTCTTTTTATTACTTTACATATATGTATATTAAATGCACAACAATCTAATAATACATTGAAAAATATATGAAATTAAGTAATAACTATACATCTAGTATACAATTAAAAAGTAATTTAATGATAAATATTAAGTTAGCAATAATTATTTAATATTCAGATTTGCTTACTCACAAATTATTTATATTCTGAGTATTCAAATAAAATACTTTGCTATCTAGTACTTGTTTGAAAATAAATGAAAACATTAAAAAAAAATTTTTGATACTTGTAAGGATACAATAAATATTACATATAGCCCAGCTTCAGAAAATATATCATAGAGATAAGCTCCTTTTCTCATTATTAGCATGGATATTGGTAAAATAATGAATCCATGGTTATTTAGTATTGTAATGTATGTATGTATATATATATATATATATTCAAGGTGCAATGCTTTTTAAATAGTAAAATTGCATAAGTTTTATTTGCTAGAACCTGATTACAACCCGAACTAGAGGCATTGCTTTACAGGCAGTCAATTATATGCAACAATCTGATTTCAAATGAATTCCAGCAATTTTAAGTGACTGGCCTTGTGCTTTGTTTATAGACATAGCAAAAGCAAATTGATTCAGGAATTATAGCCATTTGAATGAAGATGCTAATTTTCTTAAGCACAGCTAGTTAAAATAGTTGCTTCTATTATTCTGTTTCATAAAATTTGATACAAAGTCTTTTTGCCAATATGCGAATTCAAGCCACTTTTTCCCCATCTTAGTTAATTTTCTCTACCTACATAAGATATTTCTGCATTTGTTTACAAATGGATATAAAAGCTCAAGTGCCCTTCCCCTCACACACATTAAAAAGCCCTTCATAAATTTACATTTATGGCCATCAAATTTCAAACATCTATTGTGGAATTATTTGAATATAACTACAGTAGCCTTAAAGAATTGTCAACATACTTCAGGTTGTAATTTTATCAGAGGCTTAATATTATAATGGACATTTTTATTGTTAAGATACACGGTATATTGATAAATTAATGGATTTCTCAATGCATTTATTTTTCATATCAAAGCAAATGCATTATGTATAATGAAGAGTCTGAATCAATAAGTATATGTAAAATTGAATCCAGGACAAAAGTCAGTTTTGGGTTGTTAAAAAAAGATTAGAATTTTGTTTTAATTTTGTGATGAAGATTTAACCTTTACTAACTTGCCTATATTTCAAATATTTACTTTGTATAAGAAATTATTGATATAAACAAAATAGGAAGTAAGGTTACAATGAACAGTAAAAAACTTTTTCATAAATTTGAAATGCTGCAACAATTTCAATATATGTATAAAGGATAGTGCTCAGATTTTTTAAGTATAAATAAAGTATGAACACTACCTAATTGCTCAAATAACTTGCAGCTTTGTATGAGAAACATTTCATTTTACATTATTCTATACCAAACAGTTTCTAGTTATAAAGTAAAATTTATTAAAACTAAAAACGTCCCATTTGTGCATGTCCTCAAAATTGAACTTCTCTTTTTCAAAATTGGAATTTCATCATAGCAAAATGTAATGTAGTCAAATGATGTTAGAAATAGCACAGAATTCAACAACAAAAAAAAAAAAATTTTATTTGTAAATTTTTTTTTATTAAATCTCATTACAAAGTATTTCAAATTAAAAAAGTAATGTGCTGTAGAAGATAAGTATTAATTTTATAAAAGCATTTAAAATGATTGACAACAAACAGTTTGAAAATGCCTATTCCTTAAAATTGAAGAACTTTACATAAGCAAGTACAAAAAAAAAATACATTATACAAGGAAAGATAGAACAAAACTGAAAAGAAAATTTAAAAAGCATTTATACTGTATTAAAATGAGTAATAGAAGAAGTATGAAAACAGGAATTACTATATATCTATTTTAGACATGGGAGAAGCAAAATACTAAAACTTTAAATACTTACAAGCTTTTCTGTGATTAAGTCACTATAATAATTATCATAGAAATATAGTAGAAAGTATCAATACTATAATGGATGAATTCTAGGAAAAAGATGAAAATAACTGGTTTATACAGATGATAAATCAGATGTATAAAGACAAAAATACTTCTCAATTGTTTTAATATTGTATCAAAATATACCAATGCAATTTATATAAAAAAAACTATTCAAATTAAATAGAAATAAAAAAAAAAAGGCAACAATTAGATTGGAAAATATTTAGAATGTTTTCAAATTTAATTTATTGATGGTGAATTATAAAATCCTACTTATAATAAGGATGTATTTTTTTCAGAGAAGGGAGACGCAAAAAGGTGTCTTGAGTTTCTGTGTAGAGATATAATAGAAATTCAATAAACCATCGTTCACTTGGAGATACTTTTTTTTATAAATTCAATGAGACTACATACAGAAATTCTAGTTCACTCCAACAAATAAGAACCATTAATTCAATTGTCAATCTTGTGCATTACTCAATAATTAGTATCTGATACAAACCAAGTTGAAAATTTAAAGACAATGGAATGAGCAGTTTGAAGAATATAGAAGTGAGGAACAAATGGTGATGAAAAGTTAACAAGTTACCTGTCCATGATTTTTTTTTTTTTTTTTTTCTTATAAATATTATTTTTAAGATTTAACTTTTATTAGAATTATTGTGTGATAAAAGAACAATTTACTTATCCTATGATTTATGAAAAAAAAAGCCAATTATTAAAAGAATTTATATATCTAAATTTTTTTTTATTGTGAAAAAAAGTAATACATACTTGTAATCACCCAGAGTATAAACTTATTCAACACATTTCTCTCATTATATCTGAAAATTATCATTCTAGAAAGTCAATAGTAAACAACTAAGTAAATGCTAAGGATTAATAAGTGGAAAATAAAAAGTATATATTGAATAAAAACATCTGGAAGATTCAGTTTTGAAAATTAAAAATTGGTAATGCTTTAAATTATAGCTATTAATAATAATATATATATATATTTTTTTTTTTTTTATGTTTAAAAAAAAATGAGCTAAGATGTATTTTTCTTTTCCTGGTAAATTTTTTTAAAATCCTAAATGGGCAATAGGATATCATTTTTCTTCGGTACTTAAATTTCCGAGCTTATTTTAAAATTAATATAGAAAAAAACTAAGCTTTTAAATTTGAAAAAAATATGAAAGATATTTTTTTCAAATTCTTTTATATAGTTTGGTATTGCTTAATAGTAAAATTCAGTTCATTATAATATTTTGTACATATCTGGTTTCAAGTGAAACATTTTATCAATGTTTTAGATTAAATAAAAAAATTAAGCAAATGTGTTTTAATTTTCATATTATCTATTTCTTAATAAAAAATAACTATGTTTTAGATATTCTTATTTATATTTTTTTGTACAATTTTTTTTTAATGAAGTTTCATATTTGAGAGCCTATACAGAATAAAATACAATAAAAAGGGAGTATGAACAATAAGGGAAATAACACTATTTTGAAATATATACATATAAATAAATTCAAGGGTGGAAAATCAAAAAATGGTTTTCATAGCAGGGCAAATTGTATTTTTATAACAGTTTTCAGTGGTTTTGTGGGAGTATACTTTTACATTAACAATCCTTCTCAAGGAATATACTAATTAATTTCATATTATTTAGCAATTGTATGACTGAATTAAATCACAATTTGTATTGAAATTAAATTAAACTAAACTCAATCATTTTGAAAATCAACTCAAAACTAATTCATTGATACAAACATTAATTTGAAGAAAAAAATTAGAATCAAATGTTAAAAATAATTTTGTATTTAATGTACATTAATAAATACATCCATTATTAAATTGAATACATTTTTAAAGGTTAACAATTTTTATCTTGCAATGAATATTTTTAATGAATTTCATATAAAAATATGATTATTAAATTATTTAATAGAAAAAATAGATTAAATTTTTCTCTGAATTTTGTTATGGCTATGGCTATTTTGAATTTTATTATAATTTTGTTATGGATGCTACTTTTCCATTAAATATGTTATTTAATTGAAATATGAATTATTTTAAATAAATGGTAGTAAGAAATAAAAGATTCATTTGAAAGTATCAAATGGGTATACTACAAGTTGTTTCTATTTGAATAACCAAAAATAGTGCTTTTTAGTTTTAAAATTAAATCTAAAATTATTATGTATCTAAATTTTGAAAAAAATACAAAATGCAACATAGAAAAAAAAAAAACCTTATGTCATAACTTCCATGCCACCACCAGGATTTGAACCGGAAACCTGTGATACCAATGACCAGAGTGCCATGCACATGAGGGGTGCAGCAGTTAAACTGCCAGCAATCCATAGGAGAAACATCAAGGGAATGTAAAACAACTTCCAGCTCTAATAGAGTACAGTAAATAAAACATATTAGTGCGAGTAAAAAAAAAACTTTTTTTACATTTGGCTTGAACTGTAATATCAAGCAGCTTAAAAATCATTTTATATAATATGCTGTATGTGAATATTTGAAGTTAGTATACTTCAAAAATGGTACCTGTAGAAATATTTTACAACTTTTGTGTAGGTTCTAGAATGTACAATATTATATTGTTGATATGAAAAGAATAACACTTTCCCCAGTTGGAGACATTAAAAAATACTGCTTACAGAAAGTTGTAACTGAACTTTCCTCTTAATCAATTTGGAAACTATTTCTGAAATAAGAAGGCATCTTATCTCTTACTGTTCTACAGACATTTGGGAAATTAATAGATCTTTTTTATTAAATTTCATATCCTCAAATGCAGATATTTCTACGATTTCTTATATCTAATGTTTAATTTTCTTCATTTTCCAAGGGATTTTTTTTTAAGATGTAAATATTCTATATTAAAATTGAAGAACATCAGTACAATATATATATTTGTTAAGCATTACTTATATGTGGATAAGAAATGCTTTTAGGTTAATGGTTAAGGCTTTAAATTTAACAGTTAAAATGTTGCAGTTAAGTTACTTCAAATATTTTAAAATCCATTATAGTAATTTAGAGTGGAATTTACTTATTGGTATACTTTTGTAATCTATACAAACACACACACCGTGAATGAAAAATATTACAACCACTTGTTTGATACGAAAGCCACTTATTTTCCTAGATATTTAAACTATAGAGTTAATAAAATAAGAGCGTTTACTCTATTCTAAAAGAACAAAAAGTTGGAGCACAAATCTCCCATCCTTTTCGTACTGGAGTTGGTAGGCTTCCTTTACCTGCGTACATTTATTTAGAAAACTCAAACATGTTGCAAAGCAATTCTGAAAATTCCTCTTCAATGTTTATTTAACTATTTACTAGAAAAATAAATACAAGAAATGCTATTTTGTTTATAACTTTGATTATTACGAAATAAAATATACATTACAAAAAAGTTTATATAAATGTCAAATATTTAGAAAAATCAAATTCACATTTATTTAGTTAAAAGAAAATCAACTAATTTTCTTAAAAATTGTTGTATGATAGTTTCTCCGTCACCAATAGTATAAATTGTTGCAAAAATCAGCAAGCTATCATCCTGTAAATTAAACTACAAAAAGCTAAAATACATGCCTAAAACTAATTCTAATCAATTAAGTATAATCCAATGTGTAATATAAACTCACTTTTCTGTGGAACAGAAATAAAAAAAGTTACCAGTAATCATATCGCTCCTGACAATATAAATTGTGAAAACTGCATGAGAATTATGTTTACCCCAAACTGACAACCTGGATATATTTAAATAAACATTGTAGAATATTATTACTAATATAATATTTATTTTATGAGCAATAAAATAGTATTTTCTCTGAATTAGTTAAAATTTTCATGAAATTTTAATATAATAGAGCAACTAACTATTGAAATGAAGACAGATGTAATGTTTTTAGAGAAAATTCATCTCATAGATTGTTTATAAGATGTTATACATAATTATATGTATATAAAAATGTATGTATATGCTCCAATAAAAAATTTTTACATCTAGGAAATATATGATACTATTATTAAAGTGAAGTGATTAGTGTTTTATAGATAGCATAAAAAGTTAGAAATGTCTATATTTTCATTGTGTGTATTTTTATAGAATAAAAGAAATAAGATTATTCTAAAATTAAAATAAGGTAAACAATAAAATAAACTTTATTTTAATAAAAAATATAATCATGTTTATTTCCCAATCATTATAAAATATTTTTTAATACTTATATTTAATTATCCTTATTTATTTATTATTATTATTTTTTTACATTTAAATACCAATAAAGATTTAAAGAAAGATTTTAAAATACTTTCTTAAAATAAAACATTTTTCCTACAACAGCTTTTTAAAGCATACTTCTAAAACATTTCACATCCAGAATTTTAAAATGTTTCAAAAATAAGACAGAGGAAAATAACTATATAATAAAATTTGCAATCAAAAAAATTTGTTCATCGTACTAAGCAAATTATTTTATTCATCTTACTTTATGCACTGATAGTCTTGTTAATATATGAAATGATGGAAGAATCATCATCATTACAGCAACAGCCCCATAGTGGACCAACATGGTCTGCCTACTGGTAAATTCCTGGACAGATTTTATGGGGTAGAGTTGTCAGTCCTATGCTCTACAGCCATATTGGATCGGGACCTACAGTTTAAAGTGGATTCTGAACCACTACAAACATCCATGGCACCGTCGGGACTCAAATTCGAAACTTGTGGCACAGAGCGCTAATCACTTGGCCATCAGGCCCCATGATGGAAGAATGCTATTCAGAATGAAAATTGAAATTCATGATAGTTTTCATTTAAGAAACATAATAAATTTATTTCTTATCCTAGAACTCAGACTTTATATATTAAAATTCCCCACAATATTTTATTGAAAACTAAACTATTTGTATTTACCTTTCAGATGTTGTAAACTAAAAAATTCATTAACTTGAAAAAAAAAATCCCTAAAAATTCAGTTTTTAAAATTAATTTTTTTTTTTTATTTCATACAGTATAGTAATGAAGAAACAAGAATTTCCCTTACTTTTTAATTTCAACAATGAAAGTGATATTAAATATATCAAAACCTGCAAATTCACGATGAAAAAAAGGGCTTTTCATTTTTGAAACTGTAATATCCACCCAGTTGTTATTTAATATACAATGTATTTAATTAAATAACAATAAGATGCATTCTGATATTAAGATATAAAATTTAAAAAAAAAAAAAAAAGAAGTTTTCATCTCCATTTATATTTGAAAATTTCTCTATAGCAATTTTCATTAAAATTAGGAACAAAATTACTAAAACTTTTATTGATGTTGAAAGAAATTCTTAAAAAATACCCATTAGAAAAAAAAATTTAATTCTGAAATTTGTTTATACCCAGAGTCGCATTATCAAGATTATAAGTAACAAATGCTTATTTTTGTTTAAGCAGTAAATATTAAAGTATTTTTAGTCGTAAAGATAAGAAAAGAGCCTTCATTTATATTCCATTTAACTATAGGCCTTTAAACAAATGATAAAAATTTTATATTCATTTGACATTTATTAATGTATATTGTTAGCAATAGAAACTCACACAATTGCTTAAATATTCGACATATGGTACCAAATTGAAATGGAAAAAACTGTGAAATTTGGTTAAGAATTTTAACCATTAAATTTAACACTCTTTAGTTATTTAATATGTGGTTATGTACATGAATACTATACAGACAACAGTATTAATTTGAACTGTACCATAGAATATATTTATTGAGACCTACCAAGAGAAATGTTACATTTTTGTGAATACAACGATTGCACTATTTTTTTTTTTTTTTTTTTTCCCTCAGCAGAAAATTCAATTTTCTAATTCTATACACTAGAACTAAAATAATTAAAAATTAGCATGTTTAATTTTAATTCTTATCTTAGAATTATTTTTAAAAAAAAGATTTTTTTGTTAAGAAATTTTTAATCACAATAAATATGTTTAATTAAATAAAAGATTTAATTATAATTATAAAAAAATTATCAAAATTCTTTAAAAAAGATTTATAAAACAAATATGGTTTTGAATATATGTATTTCTTCGTACTTAAATATTAACTTCTTTTAAGTGCGTGTCTGAAAAGATATTTATGCGTAAAAAACGAGTTGACCCATCTGTAAAATATATTCTCCATTAAAATAACACTGTTTTTGAAGGCATTTTTGTTGTAAATGTTTCTTAATATATTGCAAACGAAAAAAAAAAAAATGTCCTTTACTCAGTTAAAATTAACATTTCTTATTTCAACAAGTTTTGTTGTTGATGAATTAAAATAAAGAAAAAAAATATGTGTATTTTATACTACATTATATTTCATTACAACCTATATCTTTAAGACATTAGAGCAATCTCATTTGTAAACTATTCACTTTAATGCATTTACTTAATCATGCAAAAAAAAAAAAAAAAATTAAGTAATAAAATACAAAAATACCTAAACAATAAATGAGCATAAAGTCATGAAAACACATGATAGAAATGTGCAATAAGTTTGAATATACTTCTGCCGAGTTGAAAATAATGCAGTCGTGAGTTGCATTTAACTGGAGTTAAATTTAATATAACTCTGGGTAATGCACTAAATAACCATTTCTTATTAGAGATGAATTTTTTGACATGTGTTAAACTGTTAATACCAAATCCTGGCCATCCAAAGAATTGAAAGGGTGGACAAGCATTTCATAGTGCCAAAGCTGTGAAGTATTTCAGAAAAAAAAATTTCCTTAAAAACTGAAAAAACTTTTCTTATCCAAAAGATGAATTAAACTACATTGACAAAAAAAAAAGAAAAGTGGCAGTCTCATGTCATCAAATGTTGACATTCATCGAGTAGAGTGTTAAAAAAAAGTAACCATTAATTGCTCATTTCACCACCAATTTTTGTCAATGTAGTTAAATTAACAACTACGTTAATATTTGCACAAATCAGTACTTAATTTTATCCACATTGTTAACTCCTCTGGGCAACCAACACCAGTTACAGTCCAAGCAAATTAAATTCGTTTTATTGAATACTTTAGGAAAGGAATAAAATAAATTTAAAAATTATAACTTCTTTTAACTCTCATTTGTTGTAAAAAATTAAGTTCCTTATCAGTTCCATAATATCTAAAAAATTATTACCGATAATATAATTTAAGGCTTTGAAGATTATTACAGATATAAAATTGATTAATTCTGCAATCGCTAATTTTTCTGCTTCTGAAAATGAATGGAATAAACTTACTCATAAAGAATAACCCATTCCTTAATACTTTTAATTAACATTACTTACTTTAACTGAAAAACAAAATAAGATTATTAATCCAGAGACAATCATCCTTTATATCAGTCAACTACTCAAACATCTCTTGCTGATATCTGCAACCAGCTATGAAGGTGAATATGTTCACATCCATATCTTTCATCTCTTTAATGGCATTTCACACCTGAAGGTGCAACATATATGATTAATAAATATAAAAACAAAGTAATAAATTAAGTGTGAAAAATAGAAAATCTAATGAGAAACACTTCACTGTAAAAACGATTAAAATATTTTATTTACAATTAAAATCTGATAACATCAGCACATGTATACATAAGATAAGATCATTTCCTTTGGTAACAAACAAATCACAGCATCAGCTTTGGTTATCACAGCATCAGCGGTTTTAGATTTAAAAAATATGCTAGTAAAACAAATTCTTTCTGCGTACAACAAACATTTGGCATTTTGAAAAATGGTTAAGTTTTAAGAATAGCATTTAATTAGTAATAAGAGCAAAATATTATCCAATTATACAGTGAAAACACATTTAAATCATACACTATATTATAGACAGTATGTATTGCAGCATTGTTTATTTAGCTAAAATAGCCTTGTTTCATCACAGAAGAGAGAAACAAATTCAAATACTGCCAAGGAAACTTCAGATGAATAAAAGACAACAATGAATAAGCAATAATGTTACATATTAAACATTAAACTAAATAAGCAACTAATTATTGAAGATACAGCATTTTCTCAATTGTTTAATTGTGAACACTTCTTTGGTAATTTGTAGCTACAACTTAGACTACACAAATTACTTTGGGAATTCCCAGGATATGAAAAACACATCATGCAATATGAAAAACACAAACATTTCAAATATGAAAAACACATAATACATTCGAGGACCATAAATTAATTGTCATACACAAATACACATTGATAAAGCATTCACTCCATTTACTGCACTGCATTAAAATTCTACAGCTTCATTCACTTCAAAAAACTTTAATGCACCAAATATGGAGATTGATTCCCTTCAACTTTTTAATTGAGAACACTTCTTTGGTTATTTGTAGCTACAACTTAGACTACACAAATCCTTTTGAGATTTCCTAGGAATATGAAAAAACATGACACATTCAGAGAACCATAAATTAATTATCATACAAATACATATTGATAGAACATCACTCCATTTACTACAAAAAATATTAAATTTCTACAGCTTCATTCACTTCAAAAAATACTAGTGCACCAAATATGTCGGAGATTGATTCCCTTCATCTAGGAAAAAAGGCATTATTTGTGATTTCTATCAACATAAAATGGTTTTTCCTGGCAAACTAAAGCAATGCCTGCCTTACTGCAGACCTTATCAGGTACAATAAAAAAAATTATTGTAAATAAATACAAAAAACTAGAAACACACAAGAATATTTGACTGATCCTGCAATATCGTAAATGCTAAAACAATGAATGAAATAATGCAGTTATTAATGATAGGTAAAATTTTAAATATGGTCCCCATTTCAAACACTCAGTGAAAGTTTAATTTTCTTTTTTCTGCTGATCAAGAACATGCCGTAAGAATTACTTGCAGAAATCAGTCGTCGAATTTTTATGAAGGGGAAAAAAATTATTAGACACTAATAATTTCAGATGAAACAACCCACGAAGCATAATCATGCCTTTTTCTCTTCTGTAGTGGAGGCACTGGTAGATTTTAAATTACTGTAGAAATCATTTAAACCTAGAGGATCATCATCTTCTGGTAATTGAGAATAATCAATTCGAGGTTGACAAATGGCATTTACACTTTCTAAGCTCAGCACACGTCGTTTCTTGCACAATTTTCTTTTTTTCTTCTCCAAAGACTTAAGCGTGAGGTTTATCAGTAACTCTTCACGAAGAGAATAATCCTTCGTAATTTTGTTCTTCGTGGTAAATATCAAGTCAACAATTTTGCTAGCTGAATATTTTGGCTTACACATTCTGCTGAATTATTTAAAATTCACTCACTTTAAAAAATATGAAAACTCGCAAATATCTTATCTCAAACTCACACAATAAAGAATGTCTTCACGTGCGCCGGTCAATCACGGGGCTTTCCCTGAAAAATGAAGTGGAGTTGAGTTGAAAGCTTATCGTGATGCCAGATGCCAAAATTCTACCAATTAATGTTCCCTAATGCAATTCTTTTTCCGATTAATAAAATATTTTAAAAAAAATTAACTTCTTCAATCAAACAAAAGCAAATATTTAATTATTAATTTATTCAGCATAAAAATATTTTTGTTTTGAATACCTCCGCTTCCATAAAACAATGAAAGGAAGACATATAAAAAAAAAATGCTTGAAACGAAAAAATGTTAAGCCATTTTTTAAATATATCGATTACGTCGTACTCGATATATATTTACTAATTTATTTGACATTTTTATATATTTTACGTTAACTTATTAAGTCAACCTATTTATCCTATCAGATACTGAATAAAAATTTTCAGATGCCTTTGAATGATAACTAGGCAGATATTTTGAGAATATCGAAAATTAAGTATTTTGTAAAAAACGGCAATTATTTCTGTACTATTTCTAAATGCCTAGTTTTAAATTTACTTTTATATTTTTCTTTTGTTAACTTTGGGCTGCATCTTTTGTACTTGCTTTATTGCCACCGTATTTTGTGTGGACTTGTTACTTTGACTTAAAATATCATGTTTTTTACCTCTCACCATTTTTACTCACAAGCAAGGCAACCTTTCACATACTAAGTTTTAAAAAATTTCGATTTTTGTTACCTTGTAAAAAGTTTCAAATAAGCTTAAATTTCAAATAACATTAAACTTAAAATATTGGTTGATATGCACTTACAAAAAAAAAAAATTAAACTTTAAAGAAATATCTTCCCTCTTAAAAGGCTACTCAAGTTGACATTTTGTAGCAAATTCAATATAATCATGGATTATAACGATAATTCTTAAAATGTGCTATTAATTTTTTTTTTTTCTAGTTTACAAGTTTCGTTAAAAAAAAAAGCAGAGCAATTTCCCTTTAAATATAAGAATCTCTTAAAATAATAAATTTATCACAGAAATTGAAAAATTATTTTACGCTACATTTGATATTGGTAAATATTAATGATAGAAAATTAAAAATGTTACACCTGTATATATTGCTACCACATCTAATCCAGCGTCGAGCACCTCTAGAAAATAAAATTTATCAATGATTTTATTTATATTTGTGTCTATTCAAGGCAACACCTTCGCTTTCTTCAGCCCTGGCATCTGATTGGCCTTTCTTAGGCGGAATTGCATATTTAACAAAAAAAAAAAAAATGGCATGAATTTCAACTAAACTAACTATAAACTTCTTTTGAAATAAATTGAAAACTTTCCGAAATTTAAAGTCTAATGGTTAAAATAAAATAATTAAAAATTTCGATTTCCAGCACAGATTGATGTAATAAGAATGAATATTTTTGTAACATCTTAATGACAATAATAATTTTAAAATAAAAAAATTTTACGATATTTATTGAATTTTTTTCAAAATTGTTTTTAACGTCACTATCAGACAAGAACCCTAAATAATTATCTGTTTCGGCTTAAAGCAAGATGTTTACCTTTCCGTACAATTGGCAGTCGAACTATAGCTTATTTAAAATAAACACAACAAATTATAAAATCAATTAGTAATATTTATTTAATCAACTTTTTATAGTTACAGTCACACATGAAAGAAAACACACATCGGCAAAATTGTCAATTACTTCATCACAAATCATCCATGTACCAAAGTACAAATTTCGTACCAGTAATGTTCTATTTACAATATTGCCAACTTTTTTTTCTGGCCTACGTAAATCCTTAAAAACGTTTTTATTAATTGTAATTTTGAAAATATTCATTCAGCAGTAGTGGTATTGATCAGAATTGTCAATAATAACAGGAAAAAGCTTAGTGGCACAAAATTTTTCTCAATTAATAAATCTGCAAGTTACAATATCGAAAAATTACTTTCTCTAAAGTATCTGAAAGATGACCGAAAGTTAAGAATTTCTTTCGCAAAATTTTCTTTTTGCCAGATGCTCTATTTCTTTTTTAAACAAATTTACTTTAAAAAGTAAAAATCCTCTTAGATATTTACAAACTTATTTAATCTTAAAAATCCCTTAAGATTTTTAGTTATAAATCACCTTAATAGCTTAAATACATTTTTCATTTTCATATTTATGTGTTCATTTTAACTTGACAAATTGATTTAAAACAATAAAATTTCAGGAAAAATTACATTTAATCCTTAAGACTGTTTTCTGAATATCAGCAAATTTTTCATATAAATATTTCTAAAAATTCAATTTCAATTAAACTTCAGATTCAAAAACTAGTCAATGAGACAATGTAAATCCTCTTCCCCTTTTGAAATTACCCAAATTAAATTTCTAATTAAAATTTACCTTTTAAAATATTTTTTGAATTATACATTTCAAAAATGCAATTTATTTATCCTTTTAAAGAATTGTTGTTGAAAAGAAGTTGTAAAAAATATTTCTTTAAGAAGCCTCAATTCATTTTGCTCTGGTAATTTTAAAGAACTTGAAGATTTTCACATAATAAAAATAATTAGAAATCTTTGTTTGTTCCACATAACAGAATTTATTAAGCTCATAATATTAAACAAAGAATTTTTCTTGCCTGGGTGAATTGGATTTTGAAAACGAGAATTTAAGTTGTTACCATTATACATTTTAGTATCTGAAGTTATATAAAGCAGTGTAATTGAGTTTTAGATGGTTTAAAACTTCTAGAGTGCTTGAATATAATAGATTGCAACATAGAACTACCTCCTCACAGTGCACACCAAGTAATGTCTTGTATGGCAAAATGATCTACAAATACAACCTTCAGTCTGGCTCTCAGTAAGAGTTTCTTGAGTTCTGCAGTGGAACACAAGTGGATTTCCCAAAACGAGAGAGGGGATAATTAGAAAGACCCTTAGGTGCTCCTTTGAAAATTTTGCCACTAGAAACAGTCACAATCCCTGGTACAATCATATTCATGATATCCCTGAATGACCTAGAGGAAAATTGGTGGTCACAATTGTCTCAGCGAGCCCCTTCACAGAATTAAACTGACTCTTGATCCTCTCTATCTCCTGTGTGATAATCAGGAAGAAATGCATATATTTCACCTTGCTTTCTGTTCTGCACTGCCTTCTGTTTCTTTATGGAAGCGTTATTGGATTGCCAGACTTAAGTGAATGGATTAACTGATGTCAATTGTTTCTATTTTTGCATTTTTTTTAATATCTGTTGTCCTGTAAACTTACCATTGTTAATAAAAAAAATTAATATAAATCAGTAGTTTGATTTTATAATGTACAAATACAACTACATTTTAAAGTTATAAAAACTTAAATAATGGTAGCTTTATAAACACAATTTAGCCATCCCATTAATAAGACATATTTTCACTTTGAAGATTATTTACATTATAATCCAATATTATTCCAGTTTTCTCGAGGTCAAAATGATTACATCCATTCATAACAAACTTGAGAATGCAACTGTCTTCTACGTTTGGTGCAAGAGAGCCACCACCAATGTAACGTCATAACAAGTAGTATTTATATGAAATGCTATATGAATATTTCATCAAGTAAAAGGGAAAAAATAGCATACATAATTATTATAGTCAAAATTACTTAAATATTAAAAGATAAACAAACAGGAATAGCATTATTAGAATTTTTGAATTTCATATAAAAATCTGAATAATAGGTGAAGGATGACAAATTCATAGAATACACAATCTTGGATGAAATTAAAAGGGTTATCTGCTCAATTATCACAATAATAAAATATTTCGTTGGATCCTATTATTTTAGTCTACATTGTTTTGACGGTATGAACAAAATATGGTACCATGTTAATAGACATTTCGAATATAGCAACCTCCTTATCATTGCATTACTATAGTTTTCTTGTGGGCAGCAGGCAAAAAATTAGAAAACAAATGGAATTCTCATTTTTAAAAATTAAATTTTAAATTGCTTCAATTTTATAGAATATATAACAATTTAATGGTATATAAATATGCGACAAGTCAAAACTGCTTAATTGTGTAATACAATAATCAGCATGAGAATTTGCAACTTACATTAATAAGTAGTCAGTGTAAAGTGTTGTGTCTGAGGGACTGTAATCATAAGGTCTAGGGCAGATGAAGTGTAAGCAAGGTCACTCAAATAAAGTGATACTGACTATTCAAACTGTTTTATCTTTATGTAGCATTTAATTCCTAACATTTTCCAAGTAGAAAAATAAGCTTTTTTTCACATTTTTTTGTAATAGAAGTGTTAATTCTATTAATTGTTGAATGCCATTATTATAGTTTCGATTTTTTTTTTTTTTTTTTCTACGTTGCTAAGAGGTGGACTACATTAGGACTTTACCCTGTTTAGAGCTGTGAAATGTCATTACCAGAATAATAAAGATATTATTTAATCTGAATCACCAGTTGTTTTACCTGGCATCACAGCCAAAGTTTTATGGAATGGTTATAACCTGAAGACTACTGTTCAATCTCATTTGCTACAATGGATAATTTATGTACCAAAACACATACAGTTGCCCATGTGTTAGTTATCTCTTGTTAAATAATATAGAAAATTTTGAACTTCTCACCAAATACTGCGTCTTCAAGATTATCTTCGTTGTGTGACTTTTTAACAGGAATGTGCTGAAAACATGAATTTCCCAGCTCATGTTTCATTCCAGGATCGGACTGCTCTTACTTGGGAAAACATATCCAGTCATTACAATGCTGATATGAATTCATACATCGTGTATATTCATATTGCACAATGACAGTTGCTTCATTCTCACCAAGGCATGAGCCGACAAAAAGTAGACAAATTAAAACCCATGGCATGCAATGTCTGAAACGAACACCAAATTTTAACCCAAATGCTTTACTTGTTAGGCGACTCATTCGTATAATAGCACTAAAAATGTAGTTAATTTTTATGTAGTAAAAGTTCTTTCATTTAATAGAAATTAATGAATATAGTACAAAAGTACACTTTTTATGGTTTACATAATAAGAACAAAACTCTAAGCAGGAAAATATGATTTGCTATGATTAAAAATGGTAAATTATATCTTATTGCTTTTACATAAATTATTAATGACATAAAACTTTAAATAGGTAAATCAACAATTTATATAATATTAGTTAGTTCTATGAAACATCAACTTAAAAATTATACATTAATGACAGTTTCAGGTTTAAAAATGGTGTGCATTCATGTTCAATGTAAAATCTATATAAAATAAGCCAAAAAAATTTAAATAGATAAATTGAAAAAATTTGTTATGTTAATAATTTTCACAAAATATCAATTTAAAAATTATGCATTTATGTTTGCTACTTTAACTGTTTTTTTGCTTAGCTATAATATGTTTTGTTTAACATTTATTTTGATCATTTTAAAATTTATGCACTTACACTTTATTCACTTTTCAAAATAATTATGTGCAGATCACTTTTGCAGCAGCATGTCTTGATTTAATGAGCCTTAAATGTATGGCCAGGTAGAAGCTAGTCTGCCCATAGCTAATAGCATTCCAAATGCAATTTAGAGTTGCCATGCTCTAGAAATGAAAGGTACAACATGAAGGAGCTACAGCCTATTTCTGCTTGCGGCATTTGAAAGTTTTTTGCATGTTACTGGATTGAATGTGGTGAATAAATAGCTTGGCTCCTAAAATTTATGGTGCACAAAATGGACCCTGAAAGCAAGACTCATGGGCTCCACTGCTGTGTCGTAAAAGCTCCCGAGTTGAACTGTGTCCAGTACTCAATGCAGCATCAGTTACCAGGAATGCACCACTTCTAATGATGGAACCTTTGAATGTCTTCTGATGTCCGTAAGTGCATCCGTCTATTAAACCATGTCCAATTATTACTTATAAAAGAGATTCCTATGTGATTATGGTTCCTTCACATGTTACATACTATTTGAACAAATAAATTTAAAAAAACACCTTAGCATATATTTGCATGACTTATTGCTATTTTTTATAAAAGGTTAAACAAAGATTACTTGTGCAGCACTTCGCAGAAAACCAAACTAGCTGTAAAACCTTGACTAAAATTAAATATCCATTAAATTTTCTTACTTCTGCTCTTGACAATCATACCAACATAGGCAAAAGTTAGTAAAAGATTAAGATAATTGGGAGTATTTAACAGAATTTAGACCATAAAAATAAACACACTGGCATTTAAGACTTAAAAGAAAATTAAACGAATTAAATAAAAAGAAAAATAATATTTATTTCCATAATGGGGAAGGAATTATGACACTTTGGAGGCAAAAAGTAAATTTGTAGATGGGATTTAATTTTAATATTAAAAAATGAGTAATATATGAAAACCTATATACAATATGATTTTGAGATGAAAAATTAATAAATAATGTATTTGAGTTAATAAAGTCATTTTTTACCTGAATATTATTTGAAAAGTAATAATATTTTACCATCTGGGGAAAAAAAAAAAATATCTAAGTCCATGAGTTTTGCTGCTACTGCAAAAGAACTCCCACAGTTCAAAGCTGAAAGGTTCATAGTTAAAGTGGTAAAAAGAATTACATCAAATGGAATTGATATCACAATTTTAAGAGCTTAATTTTCAAACTCAATAATTCAGTTTTTGTTTCTCCAGCAAAGGAAAAAGGACATTCTTCAGCAGGTGAATTCAGGAAAACTAATTTTAATGTGTTATTTATTGTGTTTAAATTTTAATTTTTTAAAGATTTTAATTAATATTTCGAAAGACTTTGGGAAAACCTTAATGGCAAATCATTCTTCTTTACGGTTCTCAGGAATCTTAACACACTTTATGACTACCAACTCTTTCCGATTTGAGGATATATGTGAACATACAAACATTGTCAGGTTTTAGCAATCTAGAACAGCATTTATGTTGTCATAATTGAACAATTAACAAATTAAACATGTAAAATTAAAAAACTGAATGTGCATAAGAACATACTATTATGAAATATATCAATATTAATAAACATAATTTTCCAATTCAAAATAGAATTATTATTTTTGTTTTGGTTATTTGTAAATTATCATATCATTACTTGAGTAGTATAAATGGCTCAGCGAAATTCATCGGATATTGTCAATCTATAATGTGTCACTAACATAGCTGGAGAATAAAAATTTAACTTTAAGATAATCTCGCATTTGGATGTAAAAGACCGTTGAACAGAGTATAGTACGTCAAAAATTTACTTGTATTCAATCTCAGCAAGATAAATTCATGCTACTATTGTCAATCAACCAGACGTGCCAACCTCAAATGAGATGCCTCTGTAAAATATCATAATTTTCAGTAATTTAGAAGAAAACTTAAATGGAAAAAAATACAGCACTACCTTCCAGTTGAAACAATTTCTCAAACATTGCTACATAATTCACATCAAAGCAATGCACATTTGGACTTGTTTAAATTTATAATGTTATAAAATAAAGCAATTAAAAAAACAAATTCAAAACTTTTTCATTAAAATAGCATTAATTTAAAGATACTAATAGGTATACTGAAGTTATTACTCATTAGATTAAAAAAAATATATCAATATTTTAGATGCATAATGCAGCATTGCAAATGCGAAAAATTACACGAAAACTTATAAAAAGCTGATGCATATTAGTACTAAATTTATTTTTATTGCTTACAAAAATATAATAAGAATATAAGACGAATAATTTGTCTCTCTTTAAATAAAAACTCACAGACTAACAATTTTTATGAAATGATGTGTTACGAACTAATACATTATGTGTGTACATTAAGTAATTGAATGTTATTTGCTCAGTAATTTAAAAAAAAAAAACCAAATTTTTTTTGTGAAAGCCAATATTTTTCTAGAAATCAATAAAGTTTTTTAATTATGCAAAGTTGGAAAACAGAAAAAAATTGTTTTTAATAGTCCACAATTAATCCAAAATTTTTATTATTAAACAAAGAAATTACAGAAAATCTACTAATAGCTGCCATTTTCAGTTTGTTTTTTGATCAGAACAATCAATTTTATGTTTCTTTAATTTAATAAAATTTATTTATTTTTCATCACTCAAAAAAATAGATTTGTTTTTTTTTTAAACTTTGTTTAATATCTTTGTGCCTTGTCAGATTTTAGTAAACAAAATTTCTTTTTTGCGTAAAAAATTAGCAACCAGAATTAAATAAGAATAATTATTTTCTAAAAAGCTACACATTTATTAATATATTAATGCTATCAAAAGTCATTTTCTTCCTTTCTAATTTTTCTTTTAAAAAAAAGTATTCAAGTTCACTTTTACAAAAAATATATTTAGCCAGAAATTTTTAAATCGCCTTTTAATAAAAATGCAATTGCCTTTTCTATGTTAAGGCAAATCAAGCAACTTTATAATACAACCTAAAAAAAAAGAAATTTTAGTATTATTTCTGATGCATAAACCTTCTATAAAAATATTCAGTTGATAGTTTTCATCATTCATTGTCTACGTCATATATTAGGAACTGCACAATAAGTATTCAAAAATAATGCATGTTTCGTATAAAACGATCATCAAATGTGTACAAAATTAAAAAACCAGCCAAGATTGTAGGTTCAAACAGAGCAGATAATAAGCGAGAAAGGAAAGATTTCGATTACAATAAAAATAATTTTTGTTTTTGATAGTTAGACTTTTAAATTAAAACAATATTAAAAAAGATGAAAGAAAATTTAAGAATAGCTATTAAGCTTTTTCAAAACTGATTTGCTCTGCACATATCTGAATAGTACCCCTAACAAGAAACTGTTTCATTAACAATTTTAAAATGTATTAACTTTTCTGCACAGTTGATGGTAAAATTATAATTCAATAGTCAATCTTCAAAAGTTTACATCTGTATGAAGATATCCAAAACACAACATCCCTATTTTTTTGAAAAAGTGAAAATTAATAATTCTACATTTTCAGTTCTTTAAAAGTATACATCTTTGTTAATTAAACATCACAAGTTTATATTGATTTAATCTTATGTTTCATATTAAAAAGAGAAAACAATGACAAACAATTGAATTATAAAAAGTCA
This sequence comes from Caerostris extrusa, assembly GCA_021605095.1. Classification (NCBI taxonomy): domain Eukaryota; kingdom Metazoa; phylum Arthropoda; class Arachnida; order Araneae; family Araneidae; genus Caerostris; species Caerostris extrusa. The sequence goes on along the minus strand of BPLR01009721.1, from coordinate 12,991 downwards.
CAATTAATAATTCAATTCTAAAATGTATTTTGTAAAATGTTTAAGAAAGATAAATAAATTAAATTTATATTTTAAAAGAAATATATTAATTCCTGTGATTCATAAAGATAATTTTTTTCTTTCCTAAATTAGATAATTTTGTAAAATTGTTTTAAAAATTTCTTTATTTAATGAAAAACAATTATTTTTTTAAATATACATTATCATAAGTTTGACAATGCTTGTTCAATAACTAGATCAATTTTTGCATTTTAACTTAAAATTATAATTTCCAAATTATAAATTTTGATGTTTTCAAATTTCTTCGTTAAATTTATTCAAACCCCTTCAGAAGGAGGGGTTGAGTAAATTGTAATCTTTGTAAGGAAATTTTTATTCTGGCAAGAATAATTTCATTGTAAAACATAACGCATAAAAAAAAAAATCTGCACTTTCTTGTTAATTAAAATTAAATATTTTAGTTAATTAAATAATGCAATTATAAACCCTTGGGCCTCCACCCTATCATGGCAAGATGAGGAAGTGATAAGGACTTTCTTAAAGAAATCAATAACTTTTTTAATAAAAATTGATAGTTTCTCTATCGGGAGTTTTTTCAATTCAGAACATAATTTATGGGATACAGGATAATTTATGAATACCTCAGTAACTCAAAAACAGAATTCATCCTCCCCTCCTCCTTAACTTCTAGCAATTTTTTAAAGTACTTATTAAAGGACTTCCTGTTGTTACGGAAAACAAAGAAGCTCTCACTGGCACAGGATACGACATTGCTAGAGCCTAGATAACTATTATCAATTTGGCAGATTGCTCTTCCTAAAACCAAAGAGAATACTGAAATATTTATAATAAATAGGTTCCTTTATTTATCCATCAAAATTGAAAATCTCTCACTTTATAATAGCTTCAATGTAATTACATTCACCACAGCTGTATGAATTGTAATTTCAAACCAAGATGACTTAAATGCAGTAAATCAAGGAGAAATTAAATCAATCCACACGTCAACCATGAAAACATCCATTGGGAACGAGTACAGTAATTCCCCAAAGACGAACCAGAAGTAAAGCATTTGCTAATAAAATATCTCTATGAAGAAAATAGCAAAAATACAAATTCACCAGGAAAAAAAAAGCACCTTTTATAATTGGAAATCTTGGCAATCAGCTACATCTGTCGGAAAAACTCCTTAGTTAATACAATTCATAATATTAAATTCCACAATGCAAACATACACAGAAAGTAAATATTAATGAGAAAAAAAATCTCGCATTTAAAATTTTTTTAAATTGTGTGAAATAAAAATTGGGAGAAAACACTTCTCAAAATTCAGATCTCTTTTATAAACTTATTTCAGATAAACATTTATATTCTTAACTACGTCTGAAAAGATGCACATTTTTTCCAACTTAAAATTGATGAGGGCTCTTAGATTTCTTTATTAATGAAAAACATTTAGTATTGCTTGATAATTACAATTTGAACTGCTAAAAACTTGTTGAATATAACTGAATAATAATTAGAACATAAAGTTAAGTCTGAACATCAAGTTACTAACAAATTTTTGTAAAAAGAAACAAAGATGGGTTACTTTATACATGATTGCCTAATTTACAGTAATATTTTCAGTTCAATCGCAAGTGATTGTCAATTAAAAATACACAAGCATCTGAAAAAAACTTAAATGATAGATGGTTGAAACTTAAATTTTTTTATTCTTGAGGTAAAACTAATAAGAAAAAAGGCATAAATTGCACAATTCTTATTTTCTCAAAAATAGTAAATATTTTTCTGTATACTGTTAACTACTTACTTTGAATTACATCATGAATCAATCTGAAAAAATAAAGAAAACCCTTAGAGAAATAGATGATAATTCTTTGAAGATGTATTTTCATTCATCAAGTTCATCTCCCCAAGAAATGCAATCACATATGAAGGTGAAATGTTCACATCCATAGCATTCATCACTTTAATGGCGTGAATTTGTTCCTGAAGTGCAATATATGTGATTATTAATCATGAAACAAAAAAAGGTAAAATTGAAATCTTATGCTTGTGGAATAACTCAATAAACAATGTTTTTGATAAATTGCGTTTAAATTTTATTCATAATTAAAGTATTTCAACAGACAGGCAATTAAAATATTTGACACATCAGAAATATTTTGATAACAAATTATAAACTCTAATTTCTCAATTATAGGATGGAAAATAAAGAGAAATTAAAAATAAAATTTTATTTTTATTGTATTAAATGATTCATAATATCCAGATGAATATGTATTAAATTTAAGTAAGAATATATTTAAATTTTATTCATAATTAAAGTATTTCGACAGACAAGTAATTAAAATATTTGACAAATCAGAAATATTTTGATAATAAACTATATTAATTCACTTTCTGAATCACAGAATGGAAAATTATGGAAAGAATAAAATCAATGCATAAATTCATATCAGGATGAAAAAAACATATTTGATTTACAAAAAATTGTATATAAATAATATTTACAATTAAACTGATCCAGAAAACAGACAGTAACGATGAGGAACATTTCTTTAGTACTGAATAAATAAGTAAATGTTACTATGGAATAAAAATGGATTTCAATTATTATACATACATGATTTCTAAATGATCTTGAATAAAAATTTATTACAATATCTATAAACACTAGAACAGCATGAAATCAATAAATTAACAGTAAATCATCTAAACAGACTCTTTTACTATTCTGTATTAATAATACAGCCGTACCTTCTAGTTGTTCTTGTTCAGTCAAAGCAATCAGGCCATATCACAGAAAAAAAGAATAGAACTTGCCCACTGTAATAAAAACTTTAGATGAATAAAAACAGATATTTGGCAATGCATGTACAATATTTGACTAATTCCACATTATACATGTTAATACAACAAATGAGGAAATATACAAATGGATGAAATAATGAAGATGGATTCGGCATTATTGGTTTATCAGATAGAATTTTTGCTAATTCTATCTTGAAGTTCTGCTTTAAATAAGCAACCTATCACAGATCCTGAGCACCACCCATGTGAGTTTTCATATAAAACTGATTTTTGCTAATGATATGAACAATTTTAACCCATGAAACAATCATCACGTCATTTTTTCTTCATCTCCACTGGAGACATTAGTTGATTTTAAATGGTCGAAGAAGTCATTTAAACCCAGAGGATCACCATCTTCGGGTAACTGTGAGTAATCAATTCTAGGTTGACAAATGGCTTTTACGCTTTCCAAGCTCAGCATACGTTGTTTCCTGCGTATTTTGCGTTCCTTTTTTCGTAAGCTTTTAAGAGTTAAATTTATCAGCACTTGCTGCCGAAGATGATAATCTCCTTTCATCTTTGATTTTGTAGTAAAAATAAGGTCTACGATTTTACTTGCTTCATACTTGGGTTTACACATCTTGTTCTCCAACTTGATTCACGTCAGAAATACAATTACCTTATTCACGGATTCGCACAGCTTCTCAAAATGGAAAATAAATTATTTTTCCAGTAAACAAGGTTAAGATAAATTCCAAATACAATACATAGTCTTAAAATGCTTTGTTAAAAACTTACACAAAGGACAATTGCACTTCCTCGTATTGCAACGATTTAGGCAATCCCGACCTTTCTCGAATTTGACCTGAGTTGAGTAGTGTAGAATGTTTCGCTGGCCAATTATTTCATAAAATAGCGAAATAGTTTAGTTTAAAAATGTATAATGCAGCATTTAATTTTTCATTCTAATATATTTAATTTAGAATATTTCAAACGTTCTAAATTTATCAGAAAAATGTGCAATAAATATAGAAATAATGAATGACGTCATTATGGTGACCGTCATATATCGTAACATCATTACCGTCGTGACGTTTGGATGATGTCAGCGACTGGCTTAGTGCCTAGGTCAGTGGATCTCTTATTGTAGATTAATGCGGAGATCCTTGGCCGCGGTAGCGTCAACTATTACCACCATTGTAAAATGTTGAAACATAGCGGGGGTCTCATGCTCTTTGAGTTAATAAGAAAAATAGATAATTAAATGCCCTTTTTTTACAAAAAGAATTATTTATTTAATAAAATTATAAAATGAAAAATAACAAACACACTTTTGAAATTGGCCGGTTTTAAAATCTTACAAATAATTGTAGGCGCGATATATACAAATGAGAAATATATTGTAATAATTAAATCAAATATTAAAGAAAAGAATTAATGCGATAAAAAAAATGAAACCTACTTTAAGTGTATTCATTCTTGGAGAAACATGAGCCTCAAGTCTCCTAGCAATTTTTTCAAAATTTGGGCATATATTTGAAAGGCAAATTCAATTTCTCATTAATGACTTCTTCTCTTTTAGACTTATTTTAATAATGGCAAAAAATAATTCATATAAATATGACGTAGAAAATTATAGTAAAATTTTCAAACTAAAATTTGAAAAACTGACAAAAAAAAAATCATAACTATATATTATTTTTTACAACTGGACACATACTTCTCTAAAATACCACAGGATGCATCTGGAAATATTGTAGTACCCTTTGAAAACCAAAGGCCTAGATGTTTAGTGCCTAATTTAATTTTTTTATCACCATGGGAAACAAACATGTAATTTTGAATACAAAGAGAATTCCAAGAAGGTTAACAATTTTACTCAGTGATATTTTTGCCTGCACTTTATCCATAGTTTCTATTTAACTAAAAAATTTTACATTAAAAATGAATCTAATTTATTCTTAATACCTTAAATACAAATGAGGGAAAAAAAAAAAAAAAAAGATCTTTTATATCCCAAAAAGGAAACTGGTGTATCATATAAATATGAAATTTTAAGTAAAGTATCAGAATAAATATTAGATTTACAAGTATATAATTCTTAATCTGGTTTACTTAAAATACTTTTGCATTATTTATTACTTTTTATTGAATGAAAACAGACAATTATGGAAACACTTAAGTTTCATAAGATTTGTTTAACTTTATAGCTTGTAACTTGCTACCAAAAAATTTCAATTCAAAAGGACTAATACTCAGTTTTTGGTTATGCAGTATATAGAAATAATAAATTTTATGAAAAATATTTATATATAAGTTTTACAAAATAACAATTGATTTACCAGCATGATGGACTTTAAATTATGATCGTACACATTATTTTATTTGATATCTAAATTATTTGTATTAATTTTATGTGAATAAGAAAACTTTTAATAAAAATAGAAAATTCTTAAATTAATAACTAAAAATCTTAATCATTATCATCGTTGGTGCTACAACCCTTGAAAGGCCCTGATTTCCTTTAAGACTTTTTGCCATTTTACACAACTTGTTGCCTTTTGTTTCCTGTTAGTGATTCTCAGTCTTCGATTTGATCACCCCATCTAACTCTTGTTCTAGTTTTGCTGAGGTTTTCCTTTAAAGGGTCTTCTTACTGTTCTGTTTGGCTCCATTCTCACTACATAACTTAGTCATTGGATTCTCTTGCATATCTCCATGACAATATTTTGATTACTTGTAACAATTATGGATCTCTTTATTTGTTCTAATTCCCACATCGTTTTTGTCACATACTGCTCCCAAAACCTTTCTCCAATAATCTTAACAACTCATCACACTTTCTCTTAGAGCCATACAAAACAATTGGCTAAAAAGTTCAATATTATAATAAAAAATTCTTATACATCTTTTTAAAATTTGGCCACTATTAAACACTTTTTTTATAAACAAGGACTTCTAATAGATTTAAATGATTCTTCTGAAAGAAAATTTTCAATGAAACACTTCAGAACATAAAAGATTTGTTTAGAAATTTTTTTCAACTATAACTTTTAAGTCTTAATTATAGTATTTTGGTTTTATCCAAAAAAAATAAAATATTTTTAAGGAAAATTGAAAATATAATCAACACGATTACTTATTCTTATAAAAGAATATTTAAGAGAGCAGCTTTATATGGCAAATATATATATATCTTTTTTTTTTTAATACTCACTGCTAACATTTCCAATTCAAGTAGAATGACTTTTTTTCTCACTAAAAGGAATTTTCACCCATCCTATTATTATGAGTTTATAATATTATTTAAGCAATTCAAGAATATTTTTGTAAAATTCATCCGTTAATTTATGATCAAATACTTGATAAATGAAAATCTTTTACATGGAACTTTTCAGAAATGAATAATTTTTATGATTTATTTTAAATATTTTACCAGTCAAATAATTAATAATATGAGATAATAAAATAGTATTTTGTGTTTAAGAAATGCAATTAAAGTAAATTGGTAAGACAGTATGCATAGAAATAGGAATTAAAAAACAATTAATTAAATAACTAAATCTTTATTTTTCTTTGATATACAATTTTTACATATGCAGTAAATGCTTTCAAGTTGGAATAAACTGCCTTTATTTTCATCATAATAAAATATGTGAAACATTTTCAATTTGAGAAATAACAAATATTTTATTTAGTACCTTTAGTCTAATTCTTTTTGTAATATTTCTTTGTATATTGAAGAATGTACAGTACTTCCTTATATTATAGCCCTTTTGATAAATCACCAATTTATGTCGTATAAAATGAAACTATGTGTATCTTGATGATGGTCTTGATCTGTTTAAATAATAACAAAGCATTGGATGAACTTATGTTATTAAAGGAATAAAATTAATTTCTTTTTTAAGACACCTTATACTTAAAGTATACACAGTTCAACATGATGCAAGTGTTTCATATAATTTTTTGTAGGTTGTTTTCCACAGAATATATCATTTATACACACACACCCATGCCTAATATTGTTAAAAAATGAAGAATAAGATTTTTTTAAAACACAATTAAGAGTTAATTGTGTTTTAAAAAATCTTATTCTTCATTTTAAGTAGTTATTATTATTCTTTTATTTTTAGTAGTTAATCATTTCATAAATGATTAACTACTATGTTTTCAAATTCTATATAGTGTTAACAAATTAGTTGTAACAATTGTAGATAAAAAAGTTAACTACATTTTTCTGGAAAATAAATATTACGATGCTTTTCAGATCTAGAAAATATTGTAGAAAAATATTGCATCGCTGACTGTGGAACTTTTCAGAACTAAATAGATTCTCAACAGTACGTTAAACAATTTAACCCTGCATCTTTACAGAAAAATTGGAAGTTTTTTTTTTTTTTTCTAATGCAGCTGGCAAAATAGACAGTGATCTTTTTATGCCATAAGGGCTGCACCGTGTTACTCACTTAGCACTACCCAGGGGCGCATGTAACTTGAAGATAAGCTACGGACGTGGAATAATAATGCCCTCACAATGCTCTACGATCCTATTAGGACCGGGACCTACACTTTAAAGTGGATTCCGAACCACTATAAGCACCCATAGCAATGCCAGGATTTGAACCCAATACCTGTGGGATCGGCGCCAGAGCGTTAGCCACTCGGCCCCTCAGGAATATAAAGTTCATCCTGTAAAATTATTTTATATTTATTATATATCTTAATTCCATCTTACATTAATAAATTTTTTAAACATATTTATTTCAATTATAGAAAAATAAACACTTTTGAAAACATAGATTTCTGAATGAACAACAAAAAAATTTCAGAACTTCTTTGATTATGAGAACATAATCATCCTTGATTTATTGTATAAACTAATTTGATGGATAATATTTGGAATTTTAAATACGGAAATTAAACAGACAACTATTCAAGTTATAACAATGCTAAATTTATAACAGTACCAAAATTACTTTCATTATAACAGAAATCATTATTCTAATTCCTCTTCCAATATTTATTTGTTACCAAAGGATATACAATACTTCTTTTATTACTAGAGCATGTTTGATAAATCACCAATGCTTGTTGTCAAACAGCCATCAATGGCATAAAACTAAATTGTTTTGATAGCTTACTGATGGTCTTGATACTGCTTAAATAATAAGTTTCATAAAAGAGGAAGCACTGAATATACTTACATTATAAAAGAAAAGGAAAAAATTCTTTCTAGAGTTGCCAGCGCTTTGACCGTTGGTACCACAGGTTTCAGGAATCTAGCGGTAGCATGGATGTTTGTTGGCGGTTCGGAATCCCCGTTTAACTATAGGTCCCAGTCTAATTAGCCCTCGTGTATATAATAACCAAACTTAAATACCAAAAGTAAAATCAAACCTTAATCTAGAGTTGCCTCAAACTTTAAGTAAACAGTTTTAGTAAAGTGTTAAATATCACCCAGAAACATCAATATTTCTTAATATATTCCCTATGAAAATTAAATTAATTTATAAAATTTTTGAAAGAAATATCTGTAGAGTAATAAAAAATTATAAATGCTCAACGAGAATCATAATCACTATTTGTATCAAACTCATTTGCCTTCGTTATTCTTTGGAATTTCTCGTATCATGCATTCACAACCATAGTAATACCTTTTCAAAACTAGTATTGATTTAGTTTCTTCAACAAGAAATTTAAATTCTATATAAAGATTGTAAATGGCAAGCTAATTTAAAATAATTTTATGTTTAATTTAGATAAAAGCAAACTTCCAGCTGAATTAAGTATGTCCAATATTTAAAAATGGAAATATAATTAATTTAAATATTTATCAAATACATAATAAAATATGAAAATTAATTGACTCATGAGTTTTTATAAATATTTTTAAAATGCTTGATTTGAAATACAAAATATATTTTGATACATGTAACTTAGATGTACAAAAAAATTAAATTTTCATTAATATTTAGAACTTATATTAAGAAGTTTGAATGTATTGAATTTTACAGCATATTTCATGTAGTAATATTTTCATTTCAGGAATTTTTTTAACTTAGCACATATAGAAAAGTTCATTTAAAGAAAAAAAAAATGTAAAATTTTATAATAGAAAAATTGTCATTTCCCAGTTTTAATATAGCTAAGTTACTAAATAAACCATGCCTTAGTAAATAGAAAAATATATAAATTCATAGAAAAATATAATATACTGTCATATATAATTTGGCATTGCGTGGCTTCATAAAATCAAATTTAATTTCAGTCTGTTTTATGTAGCTTCGGTTTGTTTAACTTTAGCCCTTCTCGACCTATTAGATTTATTTCAATTTTTAAAAATCTATATTTTCTATAGATCTTTATTTAAAAGTAATTCTGGTCTGATTGGAGTTTCTTTTCTTAGACAATATTGCAAACTTAACAATAAAAACCCCATTCTTTTCCCAAAACTCAAAAACAATACTTACTGACAACTTAAATATCTAAAAGAAAACATGATGAAAAATAATTAAGTAGGATTCTATACCATTAGATGATTCAATAAGTTACCAAAGGAAAGCCTTATCTGTATCTGGCCTTTCCAGAGTATCTATTAAAGAAATATAATCATACATAAAGGTAAATAAAATCGAATCCATATTTTCATTAAAAAATTTCATACCTGAAAGTATAGCATATGTAATTATTAGACATTCAAAATTAATATATATATTTGTTTTATTTAAATAATAATTAAACAAAATATTTTTAAATATTCAACATTAAATTTCATTTTCATTCAGAATAACTGAAAATTTTAAGAAACACTAATTTTAGATGAAGAAATTTAATAATGACTGGATTACAACATCAGAGTTGATAATAAAACAAGCATCCAAAATAAAAATTACTTCAGTTTAATTATAGAATTAATTAATATTATTATATCAAGTCCTTGGATAGATGTGCAAGAAATCTTTATTATCCCAGCGATAGACACAATATAGAATTCACAACATATCTAAATAAATATTGATCCAATCATAGTATGCAATAAATCTTGTTTACAATTGTTGCAAAAATTTTAATAGAAATTCATTAATAATGAATGCCATAATGTTAATTTATTAAATTTAAAATCTTATAATAACAAATAAAAGAATTTTAAAAGAAAATAACCCAATCATACAAAAAGAATAATTAAGGTTCAAAATTGCAATTAATATAAAATTGGGCCAAATTGCAATTTAGGAGATTCTCAGATTTTAAAATTTCTTCATCCATAGAATTTGTGTGCTGCAAAAAAGCTTTAGGTAAATAAATAAAGATTGACGTATTCATGAATATTAATGCAATAAATAAAAATGAAACTTGGTAGATGGTACTGTAGATTCTTAAACAATCCAAATGAGAAGTTACATAATCTTAAAAAGAGATGACATAAAACATAGGTCAAATTCATTAACACTTGAAAAATTTGAATAGTTCTTAACTGATTAATGATGATATTTAAAATGGTAATCCGGGAACTTTTCATCATGCCATTTTCTCTTCACTTTTATCAGAAACAGCTATTGATTTTATATCACTAGAAAAATTATCCAAACCTAAGGAATCACCATCTTTTGGTAATTGCGATTGATCTATTTTAGTTTGACGAAAGGCTTTTTTGTTTTTCAACTTTAATTTATGACGTCTTTTTCGCATTCTTCGTTGTTTGCTTTTCAAACTCTCAAGTGTGAGTTTTAATAGCACATTTCGTCGAAGACTGTCATCTTCATCTATTTTACATGCTGTACTAAATATCAAGTCCACAATTTTGCTTGCATTACACATATTGGTGATTTTTTTGTAATCTAGCCTTTCTTTAAAATAAAAATGGATTCAATTCTATCAAAAAATAAAAGGGATAGATGCTTTTATTTATAAACAATGAACGAGATCGAATGCAAATAAATTACAAAAATATCTTGCGATTACTACACCTCAATGCAATCTCGTCCAGTAACTTAAGATCAGACTTGACTTCACTTGACTTTACTAAGTGCTTGAGATTTATGCTCACTGATGCTGTTTTATCTCAATTTATTAAAATGCTAGAGCCACTCTAAAATTTTGATTTCATTGCCTATGGTGGATCACAAGGGGTCGAGTAGCTAGCGCTCTGCCGCACGATACTACATGTTTCAGATTCGAGTCCCGGCGGTGTGAAAATGTTTGTAGTGGGTTCGGAATCCACTTTTTAAACAAAAGGGATAGGTGCAGGTCCCGGTAGACCAGGACCTACGGTTTAAAGTGGAAAGGATCGTAGAGCGTTGCACTTGCCTTCAAACAATCATCACACAGACATCAAATGCAACTTTCTAAGAATTTGCCACCTGCATTAGAAAAAAAATGGTGGATCACTAATTCAATTTTTTAAAAGAAAGGTATCGTAGCACGTACTTTCCGGTAACCAAAAAGAAAAAAATAATATGGATATATATGAAAAAGAAAGAAATGTATAAAACAGCAGATAAAATGAACCATAATATTTTAATAGATGAACCATGATTAAAAAAATATGAAGTACTAGTACCAGAAATAAAAGTGAATAAAAAGTAATAATCCCCAGAAAGAAAAAGTGGGGTACTCCATAGCTAACAGGGTTATGAGACTTTTCGTAGAAACTGAAGCATCATTGTGGTCTTATAATATGCATCTTCTAACATATAAAATATCTAAGATTAAGAAAGAAATTTATATCCGAAAGCACTTTGTAGCTTGTTTCTATATATTTCAAGCATTGAAACAAAATGTGTTCAACTGTTTCCTGAGTTTTGCAGCTGAGGGCATATTGGAGATAAAGTCAGGACAAATCTGCAAGACATAATATTTCGTTGTTGGCAAGCTTCTTAAATTGGTTAGCGTAGAAAGAGTAAGATTGCAAACATTTGCTTCTCAAATAGTGTTAGTAATGCGTGTGTTAAAGAAAGTGTTTATCTAGTATAATATATTTGCCTTCGTGAACCAATGGGACTGGTAAAATCAAACATTTTGACTAGTAGGGAGGTGCGCTGTTTGCTGAAAAACTACAAACTCTTTGGATCGAGTTTGTTTTTTTTGTCACAAACAGAACCATTTTTAAGACGTCTGATGAAATTTTGGAGCGTATGCAATCAAAAAAATCATTGTGGTTTGTGTGTATAATGAATGTAACGTTCGCATGCATAGTTATATGTGTATTAGATTCAGTGGAAAATAAATTACGTAAATATTAAGCAGAAGGGGTGAAAGGAGTGATTCTTGTGGAAAACGGCTGAGGTAAGGAGATGTGTTTTTTAATTTTGATACAAAAAGCTTCTGTTCATGAGAAAAGAAAGAATGAGCGTCGTGAGAAGGAGAAAAATTTGGAAAATTTAGCAGTGAGTCTGGTGTATCAAATATTATCGAAAACTTTTACAATGTCTAGAAAAAAAGGATGCTTCTTCGGTGATGATTTTAAATCCATCGTGAATTAATTCTGCAACTTGTAGGAGTTGGTGCTTTACTTAAGAAAATAATTGCTCAGGGAATGAGTATGTTGTTGTTGACCAATCTTCAGTGTCGTGTAGCGCGGGACGGACACACTATGAGCAGTCTACTCATAGATAGAGTGAACGGGGGAGCTTCTGTTTGTGATGTAGCATCCGTGGGTTGATGTCTGACTAAGTTCCGGAGTCTCAGAAGGAGAGCACTTCCTTGGAGAACTTTTAGAGTGGAACTACCCCATTGGTGGATCGTAAGTGGGAGAAAACCCGGGCAACTCCCACTCATTTAGTTTCGGCTAAAGAGACAAGATGCTGAATGTCAGCAATGCCATCGAGCGTCCTTGTTTTTGAGAATGTCTACAATAATTGTGCAAAGGATTGAAGCTCTGAATCAATGCTCAGCAGAGTGAACGCTTCTACTACTCGAGCCACGAGTCGGGTGGAAAATGAGTGCGGTTTGTGTGCAGAAAGTGTTTATTCTGTTGAGGATAATGTGAAACGCTGTAAATTTGTCAGATTACTAAGCAAAAAATTATTCATAGGTTTGTGGAAGTGAGCGGTAAGTGTGCTTCCATTTTATCTTGAGGCATGGAAAATATTTGATCAGCTTCTAACAAGTAAAGTTGAATTTTCCACTTTTCTTAATTCCCCACCGTACAGTCATAAGCAAAAATCTTGGTGCTATTAATTTTCTATTG